>ML271435.1:0-28090 GCA_005239495.1 Nicotiana undulata | reverse complement strand
GCGCAAACCCCCTCAAAATATTTTTTATACCTTTTTTTGTATTTTGAATTTTCTGGTTTTTTGTTTTTCTTCACTACCCACCCACCCTACCCTCTACCCCCACCCTCACCCGCAAAATATTTTTTAACTTACACATTTTAAGGTAAAAAGATTTTTTAATGCAAGATGAGCATGGTTCAAAAATATGGGTCAAGTTGGGCGGGTTGGCTTATGACCCATTGTTTAGCCCATCTTGACCCAGCCCATCTTAGCCCAAGTACACTTTGGGTTGGGTTGAGCAATGACCCATTTATTGACCTAACCCATCTTGACCCGCCCAAATTCAGCCCAGCCCGCCCATTTGCCACCCCTAGTGACAACCAAGGGCTGAAAATTGACCTCGAGTACCACTAAACTAGAACTCGGGGTCAGAACGCCTGCTTTCGAGAACATTGAGTCCGTGATCGCAGAATCAACCCCCGAACAAGCTCGAAGAAACATTGTTAAGATAACCAACAGAAAGCCAAAATATCCGTGACCAGATATTACAGCGGGAACTCAGTGCGTATTAGTAAGATCCGATAATCAGTAAATCAAGAGATTTTTACCTTTTATAGAATTGTACCTAAAGTAAGACTATTCTGCTATATAAAGGGGATCTGATAATTCAATTGACACGTTGTAACACGCATTCCAAAGTAATACATTATTATTCTATTTAAGTTCTTATTATTCTCTTGTTACCAATTAAAGCGTATCTAGCTTGAGGGTGATTAACCTTCGAAGGTTAAAGACTATTCAGTTCGTGTGGTTGCATATATTTTATCATTATTTACTTCAATTGCAATCTGATTTAACATTTTGTGGTAAATTAATTGATAATAGGTGAATTAGACTATAGTTTCGCCCCTAATGAACCACACTTTACTATATTTTTAATGTAAATATTGATAACAAAATGCTCTAATTAGTGTTTTTCGTGCTTTGCAGGATATATTCTACGAGAGGAGAACTTTGGAGCAATTTGGTGTCAATTAAGGGAATTCGAGGCCAATCAAGGAGAACCCGTTGGATTGCACAAGGAAAAGAGCTGAAAGTGGCTGGAGCACTGTCCACCGCGACCGCGGTCGACCGCGGATGGAGCGCGGTGGAAGTCAAATTGAAGCAAAATCACTGAAGCCTACCGTGGTCGCGCCGCATTCCTACCGCGACCGCGGGCGAATGCTGAAAAATCTGGAACTTGAAGGACTTAAGTGCAAAACACGAGATTTATTTGCCAATACCCTATATAAACATTGTAAATCCTCCCAAGAGGGGGATATATCTATTTTTAGGCTCAAGTAGGAGGCAAACTCATTGTGAGAAGACAATCAACAATTAGAGTTTTATTTTCTTCTTCGTTTCATCATTATTTTGGAGTATTATGAATTATTTTGGGTTTTTGTTATTCTTGAGCATGAGTAGCTAATTTCTCTATTCTAAGGTTGTTGGGGATGAACTTGTTGATATATTAATATAATTTTGGTTTGGTTGCTAATCTCTATTTGTTCAACTACGTTCTTGTTGTAGTTGATTGAAGGGCCCTCAATTATCTGTTCCTATTTAGTATGTATCTACTTGAGAGAGAGTGCATATTTAGGTAGTTGTTTGAACAACACCACTCCCCGAGTATAGGCGAGAGTCATAACTGAGGGTTTAGAGGTTGGATTAGAGATAACGATACCTCGAGTGCAATCTAAAGTGGACTGTATTGAAATCTAGCTAGCGTAACTTGAGAAAGTGCATCTAGTACATTATCATAATTACTTGAGAGAGATTTATGATAACTGGAGTGTTCATGATTGATAGAGATAACTAAGTCAAAACTATAGGAAATATACAATAAGGGAAATCAACAACGGGGAAAACCATAACCTTAGACCTTTATCATCATTGTTTAAACAGTATTGTTAGTTAAAGCTTTAGTTATTAAAAGTACTTACTGAAAAAATAATAATAACAATTAAGTAATGCATTTAATGAACATAGCGAAGGTTGAATGGAAAGTGGGGTCCACTTAAAGAATTTAATAGCTTATGACCACGTTAGTTTTGATTTTTCCTGTTATTAAGAACCCACAACCAAAATTTTGAGTCTAGTATACAAACAAACAATGCACTAATATATTTGAAATGACCATTATGCCCTTGGTCAACCTCCTCTTTCTCTCTTCTATATAATATAATAGAAATATGCAATGTAGATTTGTAGATTAATAAGAAATGTAACTGAAAACACCTTTGCCTTGTTGGGATTTGATCTAAGCTTGCCATAAAATCCCAAAAAGGTATCCGGTGTATTAAGCTTCCACTATACGCGATTTAGGGAAGGGCAAGACCAGAAAGGTTTATTGTACGCAACCTTATACTGCATTTTTGCAAGAGGCTGTTTCCACGGCTCGAACCCGTGACCTAACTTGCCATAAAATCCCAAGTTAATGGAGAATTCAGAAATTGGCTTTGAAATATGAGGTTCCCTGTTACAGCAGAGAGAACGATATCGGCTCTTTTTTTAGCTGATGCAACCAGTGGCGGAGCTTAGAGGAAGAGGTGTCAAATGAGTAATTTAAAATGCTGAGTAAACTGATACCACTATGAGATAGAGACAGATGAGAAAGACTGAACACATAAACAAATATTTGTATCTTTTTTTCTTCTTATCACAGTTGGATACAGAAAACTTAATATTTTTGTCCTACAAGCTAATACTATGTGGATTCAAGTTTATTGATTGCTGAACTCAACACAAATTTTATTCAATTATTCACAAACCTACAGTCATTGCGAATTTCTCCATCTTTTCCTAGCAAAACATTATGGCTCGAGAGTTTTAAGAATCCTGATGTAAAGCTGTTAAAAAACTGCTGCTGATTGCTTGCAAATCCAAGGACATGAGGCTTTGTTCTTTGATCACTTGAAATCTCAGAGTCAATCTTGAGTAGTCCTCTTCCATTAAGTATGTCATTGAAGTAACGATTATCAAATGCAAAAGTAGTAGCATCATTGGTTGCAAAAGTGACATTAGATAAAAAAGGATCACTGCAAATCACCAGTAAAGTAAGTTTGAATGATGTTGACAATGTAGGATCCTCTGTAGGCTGCAACCGCTTCTCAAAGTTCCGGCAATGGCTGATGCCTAGAGTGTGTGCACCTGCACCAAAATTGCTCAATCTGTCAAATTTCGGTCTATAATATGACAGTATTTGACTAGACATAGAGTTTAAGAAGTAGTTAAGTCTAACACCTCGGACTTTAGATAGAGTGCTGCATCGGCAAAACACAAGAGAGATGCTGGGTATATAAGTTAACAAACATTAGACCCTAGTGACGCGTTTTAAACCCGTGAGGGTCCAGACCCAAAACGGACAATATAACTAGCAGGCTGGGCTGTTACATTAAGACTCGTAGCGCATACCAAAAGAAGTACTATATAACTTATGATGTTAAATGTACCATCTAGCATGACATTTTTATGCCAAATATACAAATGAGTCAAATTTTTCTTGAAACATACTAAAAAGGAATGAATGTCATGTAATGTGAAACATAGGATGTAGTTTATACCAATAAGGGCTACTCCTTCTTGGAGAGTGATATTCTTTTGCTGGAAATTTTTAATGAATTTATCGACAGAAATGTCTGCAGCTGGAAGCTGTTTGTCAGCTCTCTCCTTGCTTGACAATTTACCATCTCTTCGTCCGGTCAAAATCTCTATATAAGGTCCTCCTGCCTGAAAACACAAAACATTCATTGAAATTACACAAAAACACAATTGAGCCATTTCGGGTTACATTACATTGTTTTGACCTCATATTTTGACGGTCCTTTTGCATTCAATCTAGGGAGGAGCTAAGTGAACCAGAGGCGGAACCAGAGCTTGAAATTTATGAGTTCGGAATTCTAGTCCGTTTAAGTTATTGGACTCTAAACTAATAATTTATAGATATTCAATAAATTTGTTAAGACATATATCAAGTTTGGATTAAAGCTACTGGGTTCGGCCATCCCGTAACCTACGTTCTAGCTTCGCCCCAGACGTGAACGCAAAAGGGTTCAATTGAATCTCCACCGTCATAATGTCAAATCCTAGGTATAGCTTTTGTGCATTTTTTCAAATCCCTTTTAGAATTCCTGGCTCCATGTACCTGTTGGTCAATATTGCATGACAATTATTATGAGATGCCCTATTTTTTCAAAAAATAAACCGTAGTTATAGATCATAAGAGGAAAGAAACAAGAAAAGCAGTACTAATAGGTACCAGATGTACACCATCACGAGCTGCTAACTGAATGATATCAGCACAAGAAACAGTTTGAGGGCAAATTCTTTCCAAAGATCTCTTTATTCCAACGATTAAATCAAGTTTGCGTACTCCAAAGTTCATGTCTGACTCTGTTTCAGTCAATGAACCATTTGAATAACTTAGCATTACTGAACCATCACATCCCTGCAAAAAAAAAAAAAAAAACAGGAAATTGAAACAACTGATGGAAGATCAAGCAAGTATTAGAGAGCTATTATATTTCTATATAACTGAAATATGTTGCTAGGGCAGAACTCGACGCGCATGATTTCAAACTCTTGAGATGTGATTCCCCCATATAAATCGTACGGAATATGATGATAAAAGAGCATCCCGGTGCACAAAGCATCCCGCATTCAAACAGGATTCGAGGAAAGGCCGCACCCCGAGGGGTGTGATGTATTGTATGCCGCCTAACCTGATGCAAGCATCAGTGGCTAATTCCACGACTCGAACCTGTAACCTATAGGTTCATGCATGAATACAACTTGACCATTGTTAATTGCTGAAAGAGGAAAGAGAGAAATGTACATCTACTTGGCAGTCATGAAAAGCGAGTCTTAGGAGGGCTGCAGCTGAAGAAGGATCAAGTAGCATAGACCTACTCACTTCATCTTTCACAACTTGTTCTGCATTTGGACAACTGTTCCTATAGAAATTGAGCTCAAGTCTTGGACTTTTTTCTTCTTTAGAATCTCCTACAATAACTGAAAATAAACAACAGAATGTGCAGATAAAAACAAGCACTAAAATTCCTTTTGAATCTGTCATGTTCAATAACAGTTCTACAATACTAAACAGTTAACGGAATATTGTGACAGAAATAGTCTATAAATAAGAGTAAGTGTCCAGGAATTTTTAGATAAGTGTCCAAAGGCATGGATGTTGTGGTTTGTGCTTTTACCACCTGGACAATGAAGTAATTGAGTTTGACCTGTTGCTATTAAGGTAGTGCCATTAAGGCTTTTTATGATATGAGTCAAATTAATATTAATGAGGTGCGTTACGTAAAGGTAGTTGCTCTCAATTACATACTCAGAATTAAGAAAGCTGCAGAAAATATTCACAAGTTCTAAGCATTTTAAGGCGGAGGTGCGGTGGCAGATGATAATTGATGACAGATGACAGAAAATATTCACAAGTTTTCCTTTTTTTCTTCTGATTTTGTTCATTCGGAAGAACAAAAAAAAGAGTTACAGTCAAATCTATCTGTAACATCATCCCTATATAACAAGGCTTCACTATAAATATCATAGTTTTTCCAGAACCAATTTTCATATTATGTTATAATATATACTCTCTATAACAACACTCGCTATAAAATCCAAAAATGTTCAAAACAAATAAGACTGTTATATAAAAGTTTTAATGTACATCACAAAATATAGCCTACGTATCTTTTGCACATGGAGCTGGAGGGAGAGGCAAATGTATGAGAAAAATATAAAGCGTTTCATATTGGTTTGGGGGAGGAGGGGGGGAGCGATGTATGGTCAAGGTGGTCATCTGAATACGTTTTTGCTAAAAAATTATGCTATTATAAGGTAAAATATTGGTATTTGTTATTGATTAAAAAAAACTTTGAACACTCTTGCGTAACTCACTGCCAAAGAATGTTAAAAATTTGAATACCCTTAATGAATTTTCAATTGGGCTAGGCATAATTAACTTTGTATAATAAATCATGTTTTATTCTTTAAAGCATAACAGCAGTGAAATGGAAAAAATAACTATAACAATTACGCATTAATCCCAAATAAATTGAGGTCGATTATATAAATTATCACAAGAAAAATACCAACGAAAATCTAACGTAGAAGTTAATTAAATTTACAATCAATGACGTGTCATACCCCACTAGTTAAGACCATATATATGAATTATCTGTATTCTCAGTTTTGTATATTTCATCCCAAATACACCGTTTGTATCCTAAATTAGCCCCTTTGTTCTCCTCCAAAACTCCCATTTAGCTTTTGATTTAATATTATCCGCAATCTTAAAATATCATGTTTTTGCCCTTGACGCTTGACCCCCTAATGGAGTTCCAACGAGGTTGACGCGTATATATAGATTTTTTTTCTTGAACATGGGAGTCCATCCATTTCATCCTGAGTTTCGTTCATGTCAATTATAAATACGAGATAATTTACTAACAATGAAAATATGAATGGACCAAAAAAGAAATTTGCAACATTAACCAATTTCGATAGTGTGGACAAATTTGAACCGTTTCCGGCATTTTTTTTTTCAATGTAAAAAGAAAAAAGAAGAGAAAGAGTGGGAGATATTATAAAATTATAGCAATATACGATCAAGAAATATAGATAAGATTTTTCTTTTATGAAGTTGTATACAAGTCTATCTTATTGATGTCTTTGGTAGAATCAGATACATGTATATATAGTGTACAATTTACTTGAGAGTTACAAGATATTAAATGAGTGTAATAAACATTTTCTATGTGTAATCTAGAATGGTTCATGGATTTGGACATTCACAAATTCAATGTATTCATAACTCCCCCGTGAATGTCTATAGACAATGTGTCTCGTTAAAACCTTACTAGAAAAACGTGGGAAAAAGCATGGTGAAGAAAAAAGAGTACACATATCTTTTAATACACATTGTGCTACCTCTTTAAAAACCTTACCAGAAAAACTCAATTGAGACAAAATCTTGGTTAAGGAAAAACGAGTACAACGCGTATTATACTCTCCCTGATGAAAACTTTATTTGATATTTCGGAGACGCCGCATCCCAATCTTATGTCTCACATTCTCAAATGTTGATGTTGGCAATGCCTTAGTGAATAAATCTGCCAGATTGTCACTTGAACGGATTTGTTGAACATCTATCTCACCATTTTACTGAAGATCGTGTGTGAAAAAGAATATTGATGAAATGTTCTTTGTTCTGTCTCCTTTGATATATCCTCCTTTAAGTTGAGCTATGCAAGCAACATTATCTTCAAACAACATCGCTGGAATCTTTGTTTTTAAAGAAAGACCACACAATTGTTGAATGTGTTGAGTCACTGATCTCAACCATACACACTCTCGACTAACCTCGGGAATAACTATTATCTCTGCATGATTGGAAGATGTAGCAACTAAAGTTTATTTTTTTGAACGCCATGAAATAACTGTATCTCCACAAGTAAATAGATTGCCTGTTTGAGATCGGGCTTTATGTGGATCAGACAAATAACCTGCATCTGCATAACCAGTCATTTGTGAATCGGTTTCATAAGAATAAAATAATTCTATATCAATAGTCCCTCAGAGGTATCTAAAAATATGTTTAACACCATTGCAATATTTTGTTGTTGGAAAGGAACTAAATCTTGCTAATAAACTTACTGCAAAAGTTATATCTGGTCGAGTATTATTTGCGAGATACATTAGTGCCACAATTGCACTAAGATATGGAGTTTCATCACCAAGAAGCTCTCCATCATTTTCACGAGGTCGAAATGGATCTTTATTTATATCAAGTGATCTCACAACTATCAGGGTACTCAATGGACGTGCTTTATTCATATAAAAATGCTTTAGGATCTTCTCGGTATAAATTGATTGATGGATAAAAATTCTATCTTTCATATGCTCAATTTGTAGACCAAGACAAAATTTTGTCTTTCCAAGATCTTTCATTTCAAACTCTTTCTTCAAACAACTTACTGCTTTTTGAAGCTCCCGGGAGTTCCAATTACATTTAGATCATCAACATACACGACGGTTATAACAAATTCTGATCCAGACCTTTTTATAAAGACACAAGGACAAATTGGATCATTCTTATACCCTTCTTTCAACAAGTACTCACTTAAGCGATTATACCACATTCGCCCCGATTATTTCAATTTGTATAAGGATTTTTGAAGTTTTATTGAACAAGTTTCCCATAAACCTTTACAAGCTTCAGGCACTTTAAAACCTTCCGGAATTTACATATAAATTTTGTTTGTGCCATACAAATAGGCTGTGACAACATCCATCAGACACATATCAAGTTTTTCATGCACTGCCAGATTGATAAGATACCTGAAGGTGATTGCATCCACCACATGAGAATATGTCTCCATATAATCAATGCCAAGTCTTTGCGAAAATCCGTATACCACAAGTCGTGCTTTATATCTAAAGAATTCATTTTTATCATTTTGGTTACGCATAAAAACTTATTTATCACTGGCTTTATTCCTTCAGGTGTTCGAACTATACGTTTGAATATTTTACGTTTTTCAAATGAAGTTAATTCTGCCTGGATAGTATCTTTCTATTTTGGCCAATCATTTATCTGTCTACATTCATCGACATATTTTGGTCCAAGATCCTCATCATGTTGCATTATTTCAACAACAACATTATAAGCAAAAATATTATCGATAATAATATTATTTTGATTTCACATTTTTTTCCGTAGAGACATAATTTATTGAGATCTCTCCATTCTTATTATTTTCTAGTACCTGGACCTCCTTTGAGGTCTTATCATTTGTTATGTTACATGGCTCTTTTTGATCAATTTCCACCATATTATGATCCCTTAGATCATTTGCTCATCTTTCGGGGATTTTTATCTTTGGAACCGATTGGTCTACCACGTTTCAAGCGTGACTTAGACTCATTTGCATTTTTAGATTGTCCAACTGGAACATCAATCCGAATAGGAGCATTAACAGCTGGAATATATGACTTAGTCACCCTTGGTAGGTCAATGAATGCATCTGGCAGTTGATTTGTAATATTTTGTAAATAAATTATCTTTTTGAACTTCTTGTTCACATTAATTTGTTAGAGGATCTAAATGACATAGTGGTATCTCTTTTTCCAACTACTTATTTTCTCCCCATAATGTTGGGTATACTGATTCATCAAAATGACAATCAGCAAATCTTGTCGTAAATAAATCTCCAGTCATAGGTTCTAAATATTTTATAATAAAAGGAGATTCATACCCAACATATATCACTAATCTTCTTTGGGGACCCATCTTTGTGCGTTGTGGTGGAGCAATTGAAACATATACCGCACATCCAAATATCCTAAGATGGGAAACATTTGACTCCTGGCCAAAAGCTAATTGCAATGGGGAGACTTTATGATAACTTGTGGGCCTGATCTGCACAAGAGCTTCCACATGCAAAATAGCATGACCCCATGCCAAAATCAGAAGTTTTGTTTTCATAAGCATTGGTCAAGAAATTAATTGGAGGTGTTCGATCAATGACTCCGCTAGGCTATTTGAGTATGAACATGAGCAAGTGGATTCTCAATTGTTATCTCAATTGATATACAATAATCATTAAAGGCCCGGGACATAAAATCACCAACATTATCAAGACAAAGTGTCTTAATTGCATAATCTGAAAACAATGCTCTTAATCTTATTAATTGAGCTAGTAACCTCGCAAAGGCCAAAATGCAGGTTGATAACAAGCACACATGTGACCATCTTGTAGATGCATGTATCAAAACCATATAATATCTGAATGGTCCACATGTAGGGTGGATGGGACCATATATATCACCATGTATACATTCCAAAAATGCAGTATATTTAACTCCAACTTTAATTACTGATGATCTAATAATCAGTTTGCCTTGTGAATATGCAGCACAAGAGAATTCTTTAGTTTGAAGAATCTTATGTTTTTTCAATGAATGGCTGTGAGTTCTCAATTATTTTGCGCATCATATTATAGCCGGGATGGCCCTACTGGTCATGCCAAATAATAAAATCATTAGTAAACCCTTGGTTTACTTTGGCATGTTATTCGACTACACTAATACTAGTGTAGCATAGTCCGGAGGAAAATGCGAGAAGTTTTCAAGAACATACTTCTTTTCCGCTTTTATTGTAGTAATATAAAGATATTCAACCTTTCCTTCATTGGTGGTCTCAATATGATATCCATTTTGGAGAATATCTTTGAAACTCGACAAGTTTCTTTGAGACATACTACAATATAATGCATCATTAACAACTAATATAGTTTCTCCTGGTAGTAATACAGTCGCTCTTCCAGAGCCCTCAATTAATTATGTACTAGCAGGTATTGTTATGATATTGGCTTCTTTAATAATCAAATAAGAGAAATATCTCCTATCTTTTAAAAGAAGACATATTTCTTCTTTATTATTCATACGGCCAATTGAAGACTGAGAAGTTTTCATATTCTTCATAAAGAAATAAAATACATTATGAGTAATATTGAAAATTTAAGAACAAAAGAAATTCTATTTAGGAAAGTAAATACTGATAACATAAAAAAATTATTCAAAATATGAACTTCATAAAAAATACATTTATTCTTATAATTTTCCCC
Organism: Nicotiana undulata; assembly: GCA_005239495.1. Classification (NCBI taxonomy): domain Eukaryota; kingdom Viridiplantae; phylum Streptophyta; class Magnoliopsida; order Solanales; family Solanaceae; genus Nicotiana; species Nicotiana undulata. Next base: position 17,435 of record ML271435.1, on the reverse strand, counting down.
AATAAGTCTTCAGTTATGATGCTCAAAGAAGTCTCCAGCTTCTAAATGAGTAGTATTTGCAAGGCATTCAAAAATATCATCTTTATAGGCAAGGTTTACTTCAACTTTATCATGATTATTCATAGGGTACGCCCCAACATCATTTTGAAAGTTCAAGTGAGTTTCAACCTTATTTTGTTTTTCTTTTATGGAGGCTTGATAAAGTATGATAAAATATTCAGGCATACGATAAATTCGTGCCCAGTGATTTTTCTTACCACATCGGTGGAAAATATTACCTTTGCCTTTTCAATTTATTCTGGGAATCCTTATTGTTCTCTTTTTTATAACGACCACCACCATGGCGAGTATTATTTCGCCCCTTGCCACGCCTACGATAATTATTTTGTCTTTTTTCAGACTTTGCATCTATCTGCCATATTCGCTTCTGGAAATGGAGTTGATCCAGTGGGGCGGGATTCATGATTTTTCATTAAAAAGGACACTATGTTCAACCACCAAAAGACATGAAATTAACTCAAAATATTTTTTAAAGTCGTTTTCACGGTATTGCTACTGTAACACCATATTTGTAACGACCCGACCGGTCATTTTGAGAATTTAAGCTTCGTTAGGTGGCGCAAGGTCTTGAACAACTTCACAATGTGTATATCGATCTGCGTGCATGGTTGAATTCAGTTACCGGATGGTCAGGAATCGAATTGGAAGAGGGAATTTAATTTTTGAAGCTTAAGCGGTGAGATTTGACCGGAGGTTTGACTTTTGTGTAAACGGCCCCGAATGAGTGGTGGATAATGTCAATGGCTTCATATGGTGATTTTAGACTTAGGCGCGCGCCCGGAATTGGTTTGGAGGTCCGTAGAGTGATTTGAGGTAATTCAGCGAAAGTTGGAAAATGGAGGAAATTTCTTACATTTGTAATTTGTAATTTTTAAGTTTATTAAACGAAAGTAAAAATTATGTGACCCGCTAACTTCTACTTTCAGAAAAGAAGTTTAGTATTAGTCTCTTAGAAACCCTAGCAATCTCTCCCCTTTCCTCATCCCAAAATAGTGATGTTGCAGCGAGATGCAATCTCCGCATCAAGTTTCACAAAATTCTCAACTATTTAACTGTTATCGTTGGTAAGCCACACCAGACAACATGGAATTTCTCTTTGAACTATCTTCATAGCGCTCGATTAGCAGATAAGTGATTCTCGCTGTGTAGTAGAGAATCACAAGGGACATAACCACGCCGAAGGATATCGAAGGGAGACAAGATTTTCAGATTTTGGTTTGGTTGAGTAGCTGATTCCATATTGATTGTAACGACCCGGCCGGTCATTTTGCGTTTTAGGACCCCGTTCCCCTAAATGAGAATTCTCGTAGTTGCTTTTAATGATTTAAGACTTGTGGGGACGGGTGGTTCGAGATTCGGAGGAGTTTAGAATGGTATGGGGAACACTTAGTTTCGGTCAATATTTTGAGTAAACGACCTCGGAATCGAGTTTCGACGGTTCCGGTAGCTTCGTATGATGATTTTGGACTTGGGCGTGTGTTCGGAACGGGTTTTGGATGACCTAGGAGCGTTTCAGCGCCAAATAGTGAAATTTGATTCCTTAAGTTTAAGAATTTTGGTTTGGAACGTGTTTTTGTGTTATCGAGGTCCGAACGGAATTCTGAGATCGGGAATAGTTCTGTTATGTCATTTATGACATGCTTGCAAAATTTGGTGTCATTCCGAGTAGTATAGGTAGGTTCGGCGCATTGAAAGCGAATTCTAGAACTTGAAGTTCAAAGTTTGATTCAATTTGGTTTTGAGGTCGGATTCTTAGCTTCGTTGTTGTTTTTCACGTTCCAAAAATTCGAGCGAGTCCGTATCATGAAATCAGACCTGCCAGTGCATTTGGACGGGGTCCCGGGGGGCTCGGGTGAGTTTCGGACCCCTCGGAGCTAAATGCTAAAAACTAGAAATTTCCAGGTCTAGTTTCCTTCTTTTCGCGAAGAAGAAGTTGGGCAGGGGCGGGGGATGCTCTTTGCGTTTGTGAAGTTTGCCCGCATTCGCGATGGGTTGGGCCTCTTTCCATCGCGTTCACACCCTTGCCCCGCGTTCGCGATGTGTAAGCGGCTGGCCCATGCCAGTTGTTCTTCGCGTCCGCAGAAACCCCACCATGTTCGCGTAGGTCTAGCCCCGCTAGTCTTCGCGATCACGGGCCTCGTTACGCGTTCGCATAGAAGGGCTTCAGCCGCCTGGGCCATTGGCCTTCGCGAACGCGGAGCCTGTGTCACGCTCCGCGTTCGCGATGAAGGGGGCAGCTGGGCAGAACTTTTAAAAACGGGACTTAGTCTAATTTTTGGAATTCTTCTTCTTCCTTGGGAGATTTTAGAACATGCAAAAGGGGAAATCATCCTAGCTACTGTAAGGTGAGTAATTCTTACCCTAAGTTTAGTTTGATGCTTGAATTCTTAAGTAGATTAACCCATTAATTAGTAGAAAATCATGGGTTAGAGTAAAAACCTAGGTTTTATGGGAAATGGGAGAATTACTAAGGAATTTGCCATGGAATCATACAAAAACTATATATTATTGATCCTTAGGCTATGGGTGAGTGTTTCCTTCAAAAATTTCCGGAATCCGAGCATGTGGTCCCGGGGGTGTATTTTGGAATTTTTCAAAGTAAGTTGAATTAACTAAGTAAATAGGGGAATGTGATGACCCAAAAGGTCATCTCGTGTAAATTTAGCTAAATCTGTGTTCCGAGGACATGAAAGCCTCCTTTTATCTTACCTCAATGTGCGTGCGCAGCCCGGGCACGTAGTCGGGAAGCCGTTATGTGGAAAGTTGATAAAATGATAATTTTATAATAATTATTTGCATAAAGTTGACTTTGGTTAACATTTTTGGTAAACGGATCCGGACCCGTGATTTGACGGTCCCGGAAGGTCCGTAGGAAAATATGGGACTTGGGCGTATGCCTGGAATCGAATTCCAAGGTCCCAAGTCCGAGAGATAAATTTTTAAAGAAAATTATTTTCTGAAAAATATAGAGGCTTTTGAAAATGAAATTTGATGGGAAACCTGGGTTATCGGGCCCGTATTATGATTCCAGAGCTCGGAACAGGTTCAATATATTTTATATGAGCTATCTGTGAAATTTGGTAAGAAACAGACTTAGTTTGACGTGTTTCGGACTAAAAATGGAAAATTTGAGGTTTAAGAAGTTTTGAGAATTTTTATAGATTTTGAGGTTTAATTCATTGTTTTTATGCTAATTTGATGATTTTATTGCTCGAATAAGTCCGTGGTATGTTTCTGAGGTTGTGTGTATAATTGGTTTTGAGCCCCGAGGGCTTGGGTGAGTTTCGGGTAGGTGTCGGAGTGCAAAAACTTAGGAAAATTTCTGGTGTTGCTACAGAATCTGGTGTCCAGTTATTCCTTCTCCGCGATCGCGATGAGTCAGTTGGGGAGGGGAGTAAATAACCCTACGCGAACGCAGGGCCACAGTCGCGATCGCGGAGCCTGGGGGCAGTGCTCTACGCGATCGCGGAGGGCCACACGCGAACGCATAGTGCAGATTATGGGTTGGGGGCTGGGTACTATTTTATTCTCTGCGAACGCGGGCCCTGAGCCGCGATCGCGATATTCCATGTCAGTAAGCTCTGCGATCGCAGTCTTTGCTTCGCGATCGCGTAGGTCTAAGTCCAGTACTCTCTGCGATCGTAGGAGACCTGTCGCGATCGCGAAGGTCAATTTCGCCCAGTTATTAAAATAAATCCAAAAACAGAATGTTCATACGGGATTTCATAATTTTGCGCACCCTTCTTCTTCTCCACACCTCCTTTGGCCATTTTTGAAGGACTTCATCACCATAGACTCTTAGTTAAGTAATTCTAACCTCGTTTTCTTCCATTTTCATCAATATTCATTAGATTCTAGGCCTAAAATCATGGAATCTAAGGGTAGAAATTGGGGTTTTGGGTAGAATTAGGACTTTTTGTATATTTGGGAATTTGAACTCGTCTTGGGGTCAGATTTCAAAACAAATTGTATATTCGGGCTCGTGGGGGAATGGGTGATCGGGTTTTGGTCCGAACCTCGTGTTTGGACCAAGCGGGCCCGAGGTCGATTTTTGGAATTTTGGGAAGAATGTTGGGAATTCTATAAGTTAGCTTTGGGATTGAATTGTTAAGCAATTATTGATGTTATTGAGTCAATTATGTCTAGATACGATTGATTCGGAGTCGGGTTCGAGAGGAAAAGCGGTGGTAGAGGCTTGATTTGGATTCTTGGAGCCGAGGTAAGTGTTTGGCCTAACCTTAGCTTGAGGGAATAAGTGTTGAGTCTTAGCTGCTATGTGATAATATCATGTCCAATGTATAGGTGAGGTGACGAGTACCTATATGTTGTGGTCAAGCATGCCCGTGAGTCGAGCTTTAGTATTATATTTAGTTTTCATTGATATTCTCTGTGATATGAAGTAATTGACATTCTGGAAGTTATGTATCGAGGGTAATTCATGATGTAGAATATTATTGATTATTCATTTGGTTGAGAATTATTGGTTCAGTTGTACTTCTGAGTGAGATTGGTTAGAGTTGTGTCCCTTGTCGGGACGGTATAATTCTTGTTGAACATTTATGTGCATTTAAGGTTTCTTATTGTTAAATCTTCATGTCAAATTGTTGCTTTTATATATGTTATGCACGAGGGGACATTCCGTGCCGAGTGTTTTGTGAGGTTATACACGAGGGGATATTCCGTGCCGAGTGTTTATTTATTTATGCACGAGAGGACATTCCGTGCCGAGTGTTTATTTATTTATGCACGAGGGGACATTCCGTGCCAACTGATTATTTATTTATGCACGAGGGGACATGCCGTGCCGTTCTGATTATTTATTAGTTCAGAGTTGTTAATTCCTGTTGTTATTTTATACATTTCAGTTGTTATCTTGTTCTGTCATCTCAGTGAATTGTTGCCTTTTCCCCCAGCATGTAAAACCCTATTTTTGTGCTTAACTGTTTATTTGTTGTCATTACTTCTTTATTATATTATTGAACTGCAAAAGTATTCGTTATTTGTGGTGTCCTAGCCTCGTCACTACTTCGCCGAGGTTAGGCTCGACATTTACTCAGTACATGGGGTCGGTTGTACTGATACTACACCTGCACTTCTTTATGTTGTGCAGATTACGGTGCCGGACCCAGTGGATATCGAGCGAGGTAGTATCCTTCAGGCCACGGAGACACCGAGGTAGACCTGCAGGCGTCCGCAGGCCTTGGCGTCACCATTTATCTCTTCCCTTTCTGTCTTATCTTGTATTTCTAGACAGCTACATCTGTTTATTTCAGACTCTTGTTTTTAGTAATCTTAGACTGTCCGTGAAATTGTGAAACCCGTTCTGGGGGGTTTATGTACGGAATTTCATAATATTTATTATATTAAGTTGATAAATTTTTAGCTTCCGCATTCTTATTCAATTGTTCATGCTTATTTTTTTTCTTTTAGATATCATAAATGAAGAAAATAGCAAATATAACCAAAACGTTGGCTTTTTTAGCGGGTTCAACGTTAGACGCCATCTTGGCCTGAAGGTGGGATTTCGGGTCGTGACAAGTTGATATAAGAGCGCTAGTTTGCTTAGGTCTCACAATTCACGGACAAACTTGGTAGAGTATGAGGTATAGGTACGGAGACGTCTGTACCTATCCCCCAGAGGATGCAAAGTTAGGAATAACTTCACATTTCTTCTTCTCTATCGTGCGATTTGAATTCTAAATGCTAATTGAGTTCTATTCTATTCTCTCGCAGATGGCGAGAACGCGTGCTTCCTCATCTACCGATCAGCAACCCGATCCTCCTGTTGCAGCTCCTACGAGGGGCCGAGGACGAGGCTGTGCTAGAGGCCGAGGCAAGGGCAGGGCTCAGCCCAGAGCAGCAACCCCAGTAGAGGACCCACAGGTAGACTTTGCCGGTGAGGTTCCTGCTCAGATAGTTCCAGTTGGACCAGCTCAGGTCCCAGAGGGGTTCATTGCCACCCGGTTCTTCAGGACGCTCTGGTCTGCTTAGTGGGCCTCATGGAGAGCGTGGCTCAGGCCGATCTACTTCCTACTACACCAGCCATCTCTCGGCTGGGGGAGGGGCCCAGACTCCTGCTACTCGCACACCAGAGCAGTTAGCCACTCAATTCCAGACTCCAGCACCTCAGTCAGCTGGAGCAGCTCATCAGGGTATTGTGGCACAGGCCGTTGAGGGGGAAGCTATGTCTGCCGATGCTTTGTGGAGATTGGATTGGTTCACCAAGTTAATCCCTACTACTTTTACTGGTGCACCATCAGAGGATCCCCAGGATTACTTGGACAGTTTCTATGAGGTTCTTTGGAACATGGGCATCATAGAGTCCAATGGAGTTGATTTTGACACATTCCATCTTTCTGGTACCGCCAAGACTTGGTGGAGGGACTATTGCTTGACCAGACCAGCTGGGTATGCACCTTTGTCTTGGGCTCAGTTCTCTGAGTTGTTCTTGGGGAAGTTTCTTCCAGTTACTCAGAGGGAGGATCTTCGGAGGCAGTTTGAGCGTCTCCAACAGGGATCTATGACTGTTACACAGTATGAGACTAGGTTCATTACTTTGGCCCGACATGCTATCATGATACTCCCCACTGATCGTGAGAGAGGGAGGAGGTTTACTGAGGGTCTAGATCAGCCTATTAGACTTCAGATGGCCAGAGAGACATGTACTGATATCTCTTTTCAGGATGCGGCCGATGTGGTCAGGCGTATTGAGATGGTCTTATTTCAGGGCAGTGGTCAGGGGTATGACAAGAGACCTCGTCTTTTCGGCCGGTTCAGTGGTACCTCATCTGGAGGCAGAGATTCCTTTGGCAGAGGTCACCCTCCTAGGCCATTCCAGTCGGCACTTCAGGTATCCCGCAGTGCACCATGAGCTCCTATCAGTGCACCGCCGATTCGTAGCTTCCAGGGTGGTTATTCTGGTCGTCAGGGACAGTTTCAGGGCCAGCAGTCCCAGCAGTCCCAGCAGCCGAGGTCTTGCTTCACTTGCGGTGGTGTGGGGCACATCTCTAGGTTTTTTCCCCGAGGTCCTGGTGGTTCTCAGTATCAGGTGTCCCGTGCTATGATTCCCGCACCAGGTGCACCCCCGCCCCCTCATCCAGCTAGGGATGGAGGTCGAGGTACCATAGGTGGAGGCCAGATAGTTAGAGGTGGAGGACATGCTACTAGAGGTAGAGGTCAGCCCGCAGTAGGTCGAACCAGAGATGTTCAGGTTGGAGGGGCTCTGTCCCGATGCTATGCTATTCCTGCCAGACCTGAGGCTGAGGCCTCTGATGCAGTTATTACAGGTATGTCAGTTTACAGCAGAGATGCTTAAGTTTTATTTGATCCGGGGTCTATATTCTCCTATGTGTCTTCATATTTTGCTCCTTATCTGATTATGCCCCGTGATTCCCTGAGTACTCCGGTATATGTATCTACACCGGTGGGTGATTCTATTGTGGTAGATCGAGTCTACTGCTCATGCTTAGTGGTTATTGGTGGTCTGGAGACTCAGGAAGATCTCCTGCTTCTTGATATGGTTGACTTTGATGTTATATTGGGGATGGATTGGTTATCCACCTATCATGTTATTCTGGACTGTCATGCCAAGACTTTGACCTTGGCCTTACCAGGAGCACCTCGGTTGGAGTGGAGAGGGACTCCTAGTCATTCTTCCGGTAGAGTTATTTCATATATAAAGGGTCTGCGCATGGTCGAGAAGGGTTGTTTGACCTATTTGGCCTATGTTCGTGATTCTAGTGCTGAGGTTTCTTCTATGGAGTCTGTGCCCGTGGTTCGTGAGTTTCCAGAGGTATTCCCTGCTGACCTGCCGGGTATGCCACCCGACAGGGATATTGACTTTTGCATTGAGTTGGCTCCGGGCACTCAGCCCATTTCTACTCCGCCGTATCGTATGGCCCTGCCAGAGCTGCAGGAGTTGAAGGATCAGTTGCAGGATTTGTTGGATAAAGGCTTCATTAGGCCTAGTGTTTCTCCTTGGGGTGCCCCAGTGTTGTTTGTTAAGAAGAAAAATGGCTCAATGAGGATGTGTATTGACTACCGGCAGTTGAACAAGGTTACTATTAAGAATAAGTATCCTTTGCCGAGGATTGATGATCTATTTGACCAGCTTCAGGGTGCTATAGTGTTTTCCAAGATAGACTTGCGGTCTGGTTACCATCAGTTGAGGATTAGGGCGTCTGATGTCCCTAAGACAGCCTTTCGCACTCGGTATGGGCATTATGAGTTCTTGGTGATGTCATTTGGGTTGACAAATGCCCCCGCTACTTTTATGGAGTTGATGAACTGAGTGTTCCGGCCCTATTTGGAATCATTTGTGATTTTTTTCATTGATGATATTTTGATTTACTTTCGTAGCCGAGAGGAGCACGAGCAGCACCTTCGAGTCATCCTCCAGACTCTGGGGGATCGTCAGTTTTATGCCAAATTTTCTAAGTGTGAGTTCTGGTTGAGTTCGGTAGCATTTTTGGCTCATGTGGTGTCGGCAGAGGCTATTCAGGTGGATCCCAAGAAGATTTCAGCAGTCAGAGATTGGCCTAGACCCACCTCAGCTATAGAGATTCGGAGCTTCTTGGGCTTATCAGGTTATATCGCCGATTTCTGGAGGGCTTTTCATCTATTCCAGCCCCGATGACCAGGTTGACCCATAAGTGTGCCCAGTTCAGGTGGTCAGATGGGTGCGAGGAGAGCTTTCAGAAGCTCAAGACAGCCTTGACCAAGGCACCAGTGTTTGTTTTGCCCACAGGTTCAGGGCCTTATACCGTGTATTGTGATGTTTCACGGGTTGTACTTAGTGCAATGTTGATGCAGGATGGCAAGGTCATAGCTTATGCTTCACGTCAGTTGAAGGTTCATGAGAAGAACTATCGAGTTCATGATTTAGAGTTAGCTTCTATTGTTCATGCGTTGAAGATTTGGAGGCATTATCTGTATGGGGTGCCATGTGAAGTGTTCACGGATCATAAGAGTTTGCAGTATCTGTTGAAGCAGAAAGAGTTGAATATGAGGCATAGGAGATGGTTAGAGCTGTTGAAGGATTATGACATTACTATCTGGCTTTGGCCAACCGATTTATGCGATTGGAGGTTTCTGAGACTGGCAGTGTTTTGGCCCATACTGTGGCCCATTCTTCATTGTATGATCGTATTCAGGACAAACAGTATGATGATCGTCATTTATGTGTTCTTAGAGATACAGTCTGGCACGGGGAAGGCCAATGTGGTGGCCGATGCTTTGAGACGGAAGTCAGCCAGTATAGGTAGTCTTGCTTATCTATTAGTCGGAGAGCGACCGCTTGCTTTGGATGTTCAGGCTTTGGCCAACCGATTTATGCGATTGGAGGTTTCTGAGACTGCAGTGTTTTGGCCCATATTGTGGCCCATTCTTCATTGTATGATCGTATTCGGGACAAGTAGTATGATGATCGTCATTTATGTGTTCTTAGAGATACAGTCTGGCACGGGGGTGCCAATCATGTCACAGTTGATGATGAGGGAGTCTTGAGGATGCAGGGTCGTATCCGTGTACCTGATGTTGATGGTATTCATGAGTTGATATTGCAGGAGGCCCATAGTTCACGGTATTCCGTTCATCCGGGCGCCGCAAAGATGTACCAGGACTTGCGGTAGCATTATTGGTGACGGAGGATGAAGAAAGATATTGTAGCATATGTAGCTCGGTGCTTGAACTGTCAGCAGGTTAAGTACGAGCACCAGAGGCACGGTGGTTTGTTGCAGCAGATTGAGCTTCCTAAGTGGAAGTGGGAGCGTATCACCATGGATTTCATAGTTGGACTCCCAAGGACTCAGATGATGTTTGATGTGGTGTGGGTCATTGTGGATAAGCTGACCAAGTCAGCACACTTCATTCTTGTATCAGTTTTGTATTCTTCAGAGAAGTTGGCAAAGATCTATATGAGGGAGATTATTCGATTGCATGGTGTGCCCGTGTCCATTATTTATGACCGAGGTACTCAATTTACCTCCTATTTATGGAGAGTATTCCAGCGTGAGTTGGGTACACGAGTGGATTTGAGCACAACATTTCATCCTCAGACAGACGGGCAGTCCGAGCGTACTATTCAGATTTTGGAGGATATGTTGCGGGCATGTGTCATTGACTTTGGAGGATGGGACCAGTTTCTCCCTTTAGCTGAGTTTTCCTACAACAACAGATATCAGTCGAGCATCCAGATGGTTCCGTATGAGGCATTGTATGGTAGGCGGTGTCGGTCGCCAGTCGGGTGGTTTGAGCCGGGAGAGGCTAGATTGTTGGGTTCTGAGTTAGTCCAGGATGCCTTGGACAAGGTGAAGGTCATTCAGGATAGACTTCGTACAACTCAGTCCAGGCAGAAGAGTTATGCGGAACGTAGAGTTCGAGATTTGGCATTTATGATAGGAGACCGGGTTTTTCTTTGGGTGTCGCCCATGAAGGGCGTGATGAGGTTCGGAAAGAAGGGCAAGTTGAGCCCTAGGTACATTGGTCGATTTGAGATTCTTGATAAGGTAGGGGAGGTGGACTACAGACTTGCCTTGCCACCGAGTTTATCAGTCGTGCATCCGGTGTTTCATGTATCTATGCTTCGGAGGTATATTTCGGATCCATCTCATGTACTTGACTTCAATGGTGTCCAGTTGGACAAGGATTTGACTTATGAGGAGGAGCAGGTAGCCATATTAGCTCGGAAGGTTCATCAGTTGAGATCGAAGAGTTATCCTTCGGTTCGTGTTTAGTGGAGAGGTCATCCTGTGGAGGTAGCTACCTGGGAGTCCGAGTCTGATATGCGGAGCCGATATCCCTATCTTTTCCCCGATTTAGGTACCTTTCTATGTCCGTTCGAGGACGAACGTTTGTTTTAGAGGTGGATATTGTGATGACCCAAAAGGTTATCCCATGTAAATTTAGCTAAATCTGTGTTCCGAGGCCATGAAATCCTCTTTTTATCTCACCTCGATGTGCGTGCACAGCCCGGGCGCGTAGTCGGGAAGCCGTTATGTGGAAAATTGATAAAATGATGATTTTATAATAATTATTTGAATAAAGTTGACTTTGGTCAACATATTTGGTAGACGGACCCGGACCCGTGATTTGACGGTCCCGAAAGGTCCGTAGGAAAATATGAGACTTGGGCGTATGCCTGGAATCAAATTCCGAGGTCCCAAGTCCGAGAAATAAATTTTTAAAGAAATTTTTTTTCTGAAAAATATAGAGGCTTTTGAAAATGAAATTTGATGGGAAACTTGGGTTATCGGGCCCGGAACAGGTTCAATATGTTTTATATGAGTTATCTTTGAAATTTGGTAAGAAACGGACTTAGTTTGACGTGTTTGACTAAAAATGGAAAATTTGAGGTTTAAGAAGTTTTGAGGATTTTTATAGATTTTGAGGTTTAATTCGTTGTTTTTGATACTAATTTGGTGATTTTACTGCTCGAATAAGTCCGTGGTATGTGTATTGGTAAAAAAGAGTCTCACACGTAAGCTGACTCTTGAGTACTCAGCCAGCTACGTGGATCAAGGAAAACGCGGCAGCTGGATATGATTCTATAAAGAGGAACAGAACAAAGAGGCACGATTCAATAAACCTTTGAGTTCATCAGCTACGGGGAACTCAACGTAATCAAGATGAGGAAGAGACACGGTCAAAGTGAATCCGAACAGAGCTACGGTTAGATTCGAGAAATCCTCAATTAATGACCTATACGTTATGTAACTTTCACACAACAGTTACGGTTACCCTTTGTAACGCCTCATTAATATAATAATTAGTTATTAATGAGCGATCATTGCAAGAATAAAACGTTATATTAAGAAACCCCCTATATAAAAGAAGGGAAAGTAACTTGTAATGGGCATCTAGACTTCGAATACAACCTACTTTACTTTTCCGCATATCATACTATTGTCTTTTACTTATTCCTATTTATTCAATATAATTTCTTTGATTATCAGTAACCCGCGTTCATCCTAAAAATAGCTTTGGTCAAAGGATCTAATTCTATGGTTAAACAAATTGGTTCCGTTACCGGGAATCTGATAATCTTTGTTCACTTTTTTATTGATATCCTCTAAAACGATGTCAAACTCCAACGACAACAACCTACAGAGGAATGGAACCCCAGTTCCATCACCTCAAGGAGCCCCTCGTGGTTCAAGGGAACCATCCCCAGAAAGATCTGACAACAACCGCAATAATAATGAGCAAACGGTAGAGCGAGATCGAATAAAACAAATGATTGAGAGTACATGGGACAAGCTTTGCAAAAATTTGCAAGGAGACTACCAACAACACCACCTGCATCACTGACACCACCTCCAAACAATACAGTCACCGGGGAAAATTCTCAGTCTGGATTGGTAAACTCGGCAAGGGGTGACACCGCTAACGAATCTTCAAAGCGAGACCAGGTATGACTAATGAGTCTGAATTACAAAATTTACTGCTAACCATGCAGAAACAGATGAAGGAACAGAACGATTGAATCGAGCAAATACCTGGAGTACCACCTATTATCAAAGGCATTGATGTTGATAGGTATTCTCAACAACCTTGGAAGCCAAGTGCAACACCCTTGCCTATACCAAGAAGTTTAAAATGCCTGGCATTCCCAAATATGATGGAACAACTGACCCATGTGACCATGTGACCACTTTCACCACTGGAGTAAAGGGAAATGGCTTAAAAAACAGGAGATCGAATCAGTCCTTGTCAAAAACTTTGGAGAAACACTCACCAAAGGAGCCCTAACCTGGTATTCTCTTCTCCCTGAAAATTCTATTGACTCTTTTGCAGAGCTTGCAGATTCATTTATAAAAGCACACTATGGTGCACAAAAGGTTGAGAAAAGAATGGAAGACATATTCAAAATAAAGCAAGGAGACACGGAACTACTCCGTGAATTTGTAGACAGGTTCCAACGAGAAAGAATGCAATTACCCAGGGTGCCTGATAATTGGACAGCCATGGCATTTGCAAGTAACCTAAATGATAAAAGCTCGGAAGACACAAGATGACTCAAGGAAAGTCTAAGAGAATTCCCAGCTACAACGTGGAATGATGTATATAACAGGTATAACACTAAACTCAGAATAGAAGAAGATATCATTGCTCGTTCGAGAGATGAAAATCATTCCAAATCCAGATGTCTTGAATCAGATAGGAGATCAGGTAAAAACAGGTACGATTCTTACTTAGGACCCTCGGGACGTGAAACTCGTCCCAGGTTTGAAAACACAAGGTCAGACCATAGACCACCAGGAAGAGACGTGGGCTCATCCTTATCTAGATCCAGAAAAGATCGAGATGAACGACCTAGAGGTAACGCTCGAATTGGGGATCATACCTTTAAGTAAGTACTATTGAACTTGTCTCAATTTTAAGAAATATGGGAGATAAAGTTAAATGGACCAAAGAGATGCGATCAAATCCAAATAAAAGGAACCCGGATTTCTAGTGTGAATTCCATAACGATCATGGGCACAAAACTGCGGATTGTAGATTTTTTACAAGGTGAAATAGAACATTTATTGAAACAGGGCTATTTAACAGAATTGTTTAGTGATAAAGGTAAACATGCATATATGAAGAACAGGCAGGAGCCCCCAAAACCTCCCTCTCCAAAGCGAACCGTCAATGTGATACATGGAGGAGAAGAAGTAAACGGAATAGTTTGCCAATTATCATCAAATGTCACAATTACCCACGGAAAGCGGACTCGAGAAGATCCAACCGAAGATGAAATAACCTTTGACGACACAAATTTTGGTGGACTAATGCTTCCCCATAATGATGCCCTGGTAATATCCCTACTCATTCATGACACTAACGTTAAAAGAGTGTTGATTGATCCAGGAAGTTTAGTTAATATCATCTTGTTAACAGTCTTGGAAGAAATGCTCATGGGAAATCAGGTGATCCCAAAGGCACGAGCCATATCAGGGTTTGATAACTCTACGGTGATAACCAAAGGAGAAATCGAATTTAGCACTTACGCTGAGGGAGTAACTAAGAATACCAAATTCCAAGTCATTGATACTGACATGGCTTATAATGTGATTATGGGAAGGCATTGGATCCATGATATGAAAGCAGTACCATCCACCTTACATCAGGTAGTCAAATTCCCCTCAGAATGGGGAATCAGACAAATTAGAGGTGATCAACAGACCTCCAGAAATATAAATTCTGTGACACTTTTATAACAAAAAAGGGACGGAAGAACCGGAAGATAGAGAAATCTTTCAAGCAGATGTCACCGGCCAAACATGTATGGAAAAAACTACTAACCAAACAGGTACGGGAAGAGATACCCACGAGAAGGTGGATCCAGTCACCACGGGGGATGCGTCGGACCATATAAATGTGGACTCTAGACCAGACGTCATTCATGAACCGGAAGAAGACAAACACATCAAAACAACTACGGAAGAGCTCGAAGTTGTTTCATTGTTCGAACAAAAACCTGAACAGAAGATATGACAGGTATTCCACCCGAAGTGATGACTCATAAACTAAATGAAGATCCATCCTTCGTACCTGTTAAGCAGAAGAAAAGAAAGCAAGGACCATTCAAGAATCAAGTAATTGACGAAGAGGTGCAAAAACTCTTAAAAATTGGTTCGATACGAGAGGTAACGTACCCTAACTGGTTAGCTAACACTGTGGTGGTACCTAAAAAGAATGGCAAATGGAGGGTATGTGTAGATTATACTGATTTAAATAAAGCATTCCCCAAAGATTTATTCCCATTACCGCATATAGATCNCATGCCTTTTGGCCTAAAAAATGCTGGAGCAACCTATCAAAGGCTAGTGACTAAAATGTTCCAAGAACATCTGGGAAAAACGATGGAAGTTTACATTGATGATATGTTGGTAAAATCAACACGGGCGGAAGACCACTTCCAGCACCTCACTATTACTTTAGATATTTTACGCAGGTATAAAATGAAGTTGAATCCAGAAAAATGCGGTTTTGGAGTACAGTCAGGTAAATTTTTGGGTTTCCTTGTATCAAACAGAGGAATAGAGGTAAATCCCGCTCAAATTAAAGCTATAGAAGAAATACCTGATATACTAACAAACAAAAAAGAAGTTCAAAGACTGAAAGGTTGAATAGAGACTTTGGGAAGATTTATTTCCAGGTCCTCCGAAAAACGTTTTAAATTCTTTTCAGTTCTCAAAAAGAAAAATCAGTTTGAATGGACTGAAGAATGTCAGCAAGCCCTCAGGAATTTGAAGGATTATATATCAAAACCTCCGCTTCTGTCAAAGCCAAAAGAAGGGAAAGATTGTACATCTACCTAGTTGTCTCAAAAATTGTTGTAAGTGCAGTACTGGTAAGAGAAGACGAAGGTAAGCAATCACCTATTTATTACGTAAGTAAAACTTTACTAGATGCTGAAACCAGATACCCACATCTAGAAAAGTTGGCTTTAGCCTTAATAATGGCATCTAGAAAATTACGACCCTATTTTCAATGTCATCCAATCACTGTTGTGATTTCTTATCCTTTAAGGAATATATTGTATAACAAAGAATTGTCAGGAAGATTAGCCAAGTGGGCCATAGAATTAAGTGAGCATGAAATAATATATAAGCCTAGGACTGCAATTAAGTCACAAATATTAGCTGATTTTGTTGCTGACTTTAGTAATAAAATTGTTCCTGAAGTAGAAAAGGAGTTACAACTCTTTAACGGTGCTAATCCAGGTCTATGGACCCTATTTACGGATGGCTCTTCCAATACAAAAGGTTCCGGTTTAGGCATAGTCTTAATATCACCCACGGTGAGAAGACACAACAAGCTATTAAATGTTATCCTATAACTAACAATGAAGCAGAGTACGAAGCTGTCATTGTAGGCCTGGAATTGGCACGAGAACTCTCAATTGAGAAAATCATAATCAACAGCGATTCCTAACTGGTAGTAAATCAAATGCAAGGGACTTACATCGCTCGAGAGACTCGGATGCAACAATATCTAGAAAGAGAAAGAGAGCTCGTAAGACAATTCAAAACATGGAAGGTAATACAAATACCTAGAGAGGCAAATGCAGAGGCAGATGCATTAGCAAATCTCGCAGCAGTTACAGAAGTAACAAATAAAGACAATACAATCGTCGTCCATCTATTCCATTCAGCAATCGACCATGACAGAAATGAGGTAACTTTCAGCAATTTAACCTGGGATTGGAGAAACGAAATTCTTAATTTTTTGTAGAATGGTACCGTACCTGAAGACAAGAAACAGCTCAAGCACTTCGCCGCAAAGATGCACGGTACTGTCTCATTCGCAACTCATTGTATCGCAAGATGTTCGGAGGACCCTTAGATAAATGCCTCAGACCTAATCAAACAGAGTCGTGATAAGAGAAGTCCATGAAGAACACTGTGGAAATCATTCAGGAGCAACATCCTTGGTAAAAACCCTAATCAGAGCCGGGTATTATTGGCCTAAAATGGAAAAGGATGCCGAAAACTTCGTATCCAAATGCGACAGGTGCTAGAGGTTCGCCAATAATATGCATTGACCAACAGAACTATTGCATCCAATCATATCCCCATGGCCCTTCATGAAATGGGGTATGGATATAGTGAGACCTCTTCCCCCAGCTAAAGGACAGGTGCAATTTCTGCTCGTGCTTACCGATTATTTCACAAAATGGGTAGAAGCAGAAGCATTCAAACAAGTGTGGGAAAATGAAGTTAAAATCTTCTTATGGCGAAACATAATATGCCGTTTTGGGATACCGAAGGAGATCGTATGTGATAATATCCCACAATTTACAGGTTCTCAAATCACGGAATTCTTTGAAAGCTGGCAAATTAAATGGATTACCTCAACGCCATATCATCCCGTAGCTAATGGTCAAGCTGAGTCAACGAATAAAATCATCATCAATAATATAAAGAAGCGGTTAGATAAAGCCAAAGAAAATTGGCCTGATGAATTACCAGCGGTATTATGGGCAAACAGAACAACATCAAAAACGGCTACGGGAGAAACTCCTTTCGCACTTTTTTATGGCTCAGAAGCCTTAATACCCGTAGAGATTGGCGAACCAAGCATAAGGGTTATAACAACTACGAAAGAAACAAACGACGATGAATTAAGGACCAATCTTGACCTGCTCGAACCATGGAGCGATACTATAAGCGTGAAGCTAATCTTAGATACTTCAAGATTGGGGACTTCGTACTCAAAAAAGTCTTTCAATCGACAAAAGAAGCAGGCGCAAGAAAGCTAAGTCCAAATTAGGAAGGACCTTACAAAGTTCGAAGCATAGCTGGGAAGGGTGCCTATGAGTTGGAAGTAGGGCTGTTCATTTGGATCGGATATCCGAAATCCGAACCGATCCATTTAGTTTCGGATTT
>ML271431.1:0-45271 GCA_005239495.1 Nicotiana undulata | reverse complement strand
AGTGTCGCCTATGAAGGGTGTGATGAGATTCGGAAAGAAGGGCAAGTTGAGCCCTAGGTATATTGGTCCATTTGAGATATTGGACAAGGTAGGAGAGGTGGCCTACAGACTTTCCTTGCCATCGCATTTATCAGCCGTGCATCCAGTGTTTCACGTATCTATGCTCTGGAGGTATATTGCAGATCCATCTCATGTTCTAGACTTCAGCGGTGTCCAGTTGGACAAGGATCTAACCTATGAGGAGGAGTCGGTAGCTATATTAGATAGGAAGGTTCGCCAGTTGAGGTCGAAGAGTTATCATTCGGTCTGTGTTCAGTGGATAGGTCAGCCTGCCGAGGCAGCTACTTGGGAGTCCGAGTCCGATATGAGGAGTCGTTATCCCCATCTATTCTCAGACTCAGGTACTTTTCTATGTCCGTTCGAGGACGAACGTTTGTTTTAGAGGCGGAGATTGTGATGAACCAAAAGGTCATCCTAAGTAATTTCAACTAAATTTGTGTTCCAAGGCCCCAAAAGCGTCCGTTAATCTCACCTCGATATGCGTGCTCATCCCGAGCATGTAGCCGGGAAGCTTCTATGTGCAAATTTGATAAAAATGGAATTTTTGAATTGAATAATTGAATAAAGTTGACTTTGGTCAACATTTTTGGTAAACGGACCCGGACCCGTGATTTGACGGTCTCGGAGGGTCCGTAGGAAAATATGGGGCTGGGGCATATGCCCGGAATCGAATTCCGAGGTCCCAAGCCCGAGAAATGAATTTTAAAAAAAAATTGTTTTCTGGAAATAATAATGGATTTTGGAAATGAGTAATTATATGAAAACCGTGTTACCGGGCCCGTATTATGGTTTCGGAGCCCGAAACAGGTTTATTATATGTTATGTGACTTATCTGTGAAATTTGGTGTAAAACGGACTTGAAATGACGTGATTCGGATTAAAATCGGATAAGTTAAGCTTTATGAAGTTTTAAGAAAATCCTATGAGTTTTAAGGTTTGATTCCTTGTTTTGATGATATTTTGGTGATTTAAAAGCTTGAATAAGTCCGTAGGATATTTTGGGAGTCGTGTGTGTTTTTGGTTTTGTGCCACGAGGGCTTGGGTAAGTTTCGGGTAGCTAACGGGGTGTAAATGAGTCAAAAATCTGGTGTTTTGGACTGGTTTCTGGTGTCTGGTGTGTGTCTCTATGCGATCGCATAAGCATAGCTGCGATCGCATAGTACTGGGCTGGGAGGGGGTCACTGATTCTCTATGCGGTCGCATAGTGTACTAGGTAGGTCAGGGGGTCTGGGGGTAGTTTCATAGTGCGGTCGTGATCCTTGTTCTGCGATCGCATAGGGTGAGACTCCGCAGCTCTGCGATCGCATTACCTCTCCTGCGATCGCGTAGGTCAGCCAAGTCCCTCTCTGCGATCGCAGCCCCTCTTTCGCGATCGCAGAGAGCATTTTCGCCCAGTTAATTAAAAGGTCAAAAACAGAATACTCTACACGGGATTTTCATATTTTCATCACTTTCTCCTTCCTCCAACCTCCATTGAATACCCCAAGCTAATTCTTCCTCCATAGCCTCTTGGGTAAGTGTTTCTAACATCGATTTCTTCTACTTTTCTTCCATAATCACTAGAATCTAGGCCTAAAATCCTAAAATCAAGGTAGAAATTAGGGGTTTTGGGTTGAGTTAGGTTTTTGGGAATTTTGGGTAATTCAACCCCAATTTCGGGTCGGATTTCAAAACAAATTATACATTCTAACTCGTGTGGTTATGGGTGATCGAGTTTTGGTTCGAACCTCGAGTTTGGACCAAGCAGGCCCGGGGTCAAATTTCGTTAATTTTGGAAGAATGCTAGAAATTGAATATCTAGGCTATGGGATTGTGTTATTGAGTTTATATTGATATTATTGAATTAATTATGCCTAGATATCGTTGTTTCGGAGTCGGATTATAAGGGAAAGACGGTCTTAGAGGGTTGATTGCTATATTTTGGACCCGAGGTAAGTGTCTTTCCTATTTTGGTGAGGGAATAGGTATTATTTGCTATGTGCTAAGTGATTATCATGTTCATTGCATAGGTGAGGTGACGAGTACCTATGCAATGTGTGTCAAGCATGCCCGTGAGTCTATTTTGATAGAAATTGCAGTATTTCTTCCATGTTTAGCATATTATGAGATTGTCTTTACTTGGTAATTTATTCTTGATTGAAATTATTGGCGGTTGAGCTTGAGAAGTGTTGATACGAATGATAATCCAAGGGTAGAGTATGCGATTGAGGTGATTGGTTATAGTTGAGACCCTTGACGGGCATTTATTGAGTTATTAATTGATGTTTTCCCCTTGCTGGGTGATTTGAATTGTTTATTTACACTATGTTGTACTCCTTGCCATTATATCTGTTATTGTTTGGTGAGGAAGAGTGTAAAGCACGAAGGGTGATGTCGTGCCATGACATCTGATTACATTGCATAGTGAGGAAGAGTGTAACGCACGAAGGGTGATGTCGTGCCATGATTCATATTGATTATAAGCATGAAGGTTAATGACGTGCCATGATTTCCATTGATTACATTCACGAAGGTTAATGTCGTGCCATGATTTACATTGCCTTACATTGTACATTGCATTGTGAGGAAGAGAGTAAAAGCGTGAAGGGTGATGTCGTGCCATGATATTTGATTACATTGCATAGTGAGGAAGAGTGTAAAGCACGAAGTGTGATGACGTGCCATGATATTTGATTACATTGCATTGTGAGGAAGAGAGTAAAAGCACGAAGGGTGATGTCGTTCCATTGTTTTACCTTTCTGGTACTTATACTTGTTTCGTTGGCTATTGTGTTAGATTGCCTCCCTTGTTTACTTTTATCTGTCATTTCACTTGTTCCCCTTTTACTCCTGTATCCCTTACCTGTTTGCTTATCTCTTGCCTTGTATTATCCCTGTTACCTGTTGTAGGATAGGATAGGTTATCATTATTGTCAAGTCTAGCCTCTNGGCACTTACTCAGTACATGGGGTCGGTTGTACTGATGCTACACTGCACTTCTTAATGTTGTGAAGATCCCGCATCCGGACCCAGTGGACCGCATTGAGGGAGTCACCTTCAGTCCACCCAGAGCTTCAAGGTATACCCGCTGGCGTTCGTGGGCCTTGGTGTCTCTCCTGCATTTGGATTCCTTATTGTCTTACTTTTTTTCTCCTAGTTTCAAGACAATATTTTATTTCTTTTCAGACTCTGTATTTAGCACTCAGTTTAGATAGTTCGTGAGGTTGTGACACCCCAGTTTTGGGATTATGCGATGATGTTATCTTTACTATGTCATTACGCATTTTAAGAGAATTGTTACATTTCCGCTGTTAAGTTATAAAGTTTGTTGGTTATTTCAGTTAAGATTTGAAGGGTATTAATTTTACTACTGTTGGATTGATTTAAAAATATTAATGTGTAGACTACGTCGGCTTGTCGAGCGGGTTCAACGTTAGACGCAGTCACGGTCTGAAAGGTGGGATTTCGGGTCGTGACATTTCTTAATATTATGATGAGATTATTCCCCTTAATTGGGATGAGTTTTTTGCTAACACTTGTTCATATCACCATGTCGACCCACATGGCATTGTGGGGAGACGACTTAGCCGATCGGGTGGTGATCGGACACCATGCCGCACACATGGCGGTCCCTCCTACTTATCATTATATTTGATTTGCATCACCATGTCGATCCATATTCATTCGTGATGAGACAACTTAGCCAATCGAGCGGAGATCGGACTCCGTGCCATGTGCAGGGGGTATTGGGTATCCATGCCCACTCGCATACATTGGGTTGAGACGGCTTAGTCGGTTGAATGGTGATCAGACTCAATGCCTCGTGCATGGTGTGGCGATCGGTGGCTAATGATCTCCAAACCAAATATATTAATGCTTATCTGAATATTTATTATGTTTTAACTTGGCATTTAAATATTATTGGTTTTTCTTACTGCTTCATGATTCTCTCCTCCTTAGTTTTACATACTAGTACTATTCCATATGTACTAACCTCCCTTTTCCCGGGGACGTTGCCTCTTAAATGAATGCAGGTGTCTTCACAGCATGTGGCTTAGGTTACCCTCTTCTCAGCTCACTCGGTGAGCCCTACTCTATATGGAGTCGTATTCTTGTATTTACACTTGTATATAATTTTGAGGTATAGCCAGAACTTTGTCACCGGCATCTCCATACTATTCTCATGTCATTTAGAGGCTTTGTAAACATACTGTGAGTTGTGTTTTGAGTGGGGAAAACTAGTTATAAATGTTGTTGAAATTGGCAGATGTTTCCTCTTCTAACTATGATCATGCAATATTTTGGCAATCATAAAATGGAGCTCATTTTAGAATGAAAGTTGGTGTTGTACATACTATTCTCTTGTTTGGTTTAACTCTTTATGTTTATCCTCAAATTACTCATGGGTGATATGGAATTGTAAGGACCCGTAAAATGTTTTGTTTAAGATAATGCCCGAATAGGTCCCCGAGTTGTTATAACAGTAGAAATCCTTAAAAGGACCTATTTTGAATAAAAGCACCTCGGAAGTTGAAAGATGTAATTTCCAGAAATTGGGCGTTATGCGACGCACTATGCGATCGCATAACGGGTATGCGGACCGCATAATTGTCGCATACCTGGGCAGGCCATTGCCCAAATTGAGGACAACTATGCGGTCCAGAATGCGATCGCATTCTGGTTATGTGGATCGCATAGTTGTCGCAGTCTTGCCCATTGGTTTTTGGTGAGGGAAGTTATGCGATGCACTATGTTATCGCATAACGTGTATGCGGACCGCATAGTGGTCGCATACCTGCACAGTGTGTTTTTAAAGTTTGGCCCATCTTGAGGGCTATTCTGCGACCGGTTTGCGGACCGTATGTCAGGAAAGCGATCGCATTCCTGACCGCATTCTTGTGTCGGGCTCCTAATTTTTTTTTAATTTTAAAACCGGACCCCCAGTTCATTAGAACACCCCACCCCTTCATTTTAACAAGTTTTCTGACCAAAATAGAGAGAAGGAAAGGAGAGTTCTTGAGAGAGAAAGTGGTTCTTCTATCAATTTGATTTTCAAAGTCCCTCAGGCCTGATATTTCAAGTAATCTTCTTCTTCCTCATTCTAGCAGGTACGGGTTCCCAACCCTTTTTCCACTAATTTTCTAATTTTAAACAAAGGGAGGATTATCATGGATTGATTCTTGAAAATATTAACTAATACCTTGCATGCATGTTTAATATTGGTGTTAATCTTGTAAGGGGGAGTGGGTTGGGGTAAATTTCACAAAGACGGGGTTGGTAATTTAATGGGGTCACATAGTGTTCGGCAAAATTCTTAAGAGAGTCCGAATTGTATGCATGATTTCAAATTTTAAGTTGAATATGTTTAATTGTGAACTAGATTGACGGTACTAGTAGGTTCGGTGATTTGTGAGTAACAGTTAAAAAGGGATTTCGACTCCAGGTATGTATGGCTAACTTTAACCTTTGTATAATTCCATTGTTGTGACGAGCATACGTTATGTGAACCTTGTATGAAAATATGTGAACTGATTGTCTTAGTGATTGCCACACTAATGTGTTATATGAGATTGTGAAAGGTGATTTATGTGCCCACTTTATTATGTGCAAAGCATGTAAATGCTTGAGGGTGTTGACATGAAAGCATGTGTTAGCGAATGAAAGAATGTTAATGTGCCCAAATGTGGGAATGTATTACTGCTTAATGGGAATCATTGTGCCTTGAGCCCAAATAAACGAGTTGTTGATATGAATTGTGTTCCTTGAAATGAGATTCTTGTGATGTAATTTTTCGGGATTGTTGTTATGAAATATGATTTGTCAAGTGGGATCGGGTTGCGCGCCGAGGTGTGGGTTGTGGTGATAAGGGTGGCCTAGGTAATAAGGGTGGCCGAGGTAATAAGGGTGGAATGTGATCATTATCACTATAGAAATGAAAATCGATGAAATTCTTGATTATGGTGATGTTGGAAAGGAAAAAAAGGGGAATTGTGAAACTTGTTGATTTTGGTTGTTTCTTTCCATGCGCAATGGTTGTTGGTTCTATTACTGTCTCTTATCTGTGTATTGTTGATTGTACTTGAGATACAGTTTGTTCATACATACTAGTACTATTCCACAGTACTAACGTCCCTTTTGCCAGGGGCGCTACATCTTTTATATTGATGTAGGTGGTTCCATAGCAGGTAGCTCAGCCCGCCGTTAGTGGTACCTCCTCTTCATCTCTTCAGCAGTTGTGGTGATCCCCTCTTCTCCTCGGGGCCGTGTGTGGATTATACCACCCTCTTTTACTTATGTTGTAAAGGTATAGTCGGGGCCTTGTTACCGGCAAGTTATGTAAAATCGCTAGTATTCGTAGAGGCTCCGTAGACATGATGTGGGTGTATATATTTATCTTTGGGTAGTAACAGTACGTACTCGGAACCGTGGATCATGTTGGAAAGTTATGAATGTATTATGTATGTTTGGATATCAATCATTGAAATGCTAAGAGAGGAAACAAATGGATATATGTTGTAAAATGTACTTCGAAACTAAAATCGGCTAACTCACACGAAATAATGCATGTTATGAACGCGGGGTAATACGTTGGGCAGGAAAGGCAATCCAGGTCCGTGACAAACTTGGTATTAGAGCCTAAGGTTTTTAAAGAGTCCTAGGATGTCTCGGAGACGTGTCTAGTAGACCCCTTCTTATCGGTGTGTTGTCGACCACATCTATAATTAGGGGGCTACATGGACATTTAGGAAATTACCCTTTCATTGTTATTATATATCGTGCGGTGAAATGGAAAGTGAAAATATCCTTGCCTAATTCGTGCTTTGTTCCAAAATTTTCAGTAATGGCACCAAAGAAGAGAGCTCGACTCGGCCTTGAGGCCAATGCCACCACGGGTGTGGCTGTGAATTCTGTACCAGATAGTGCGGGTGAGAATGACTCCCCGACCTTGAATCTACCTGACCCTTCTATTCCGTATCAAAGCGTTCATGTTCCTACGGCGGCGGAGGGTGCTGCAATCCCTCCCGCTGATATTCCTGACCCCTCTACACTTCCAGCTTCCGGTCCCGGTACGTCCGATGGGGACCTTAGAGGAGCTATTCATAAGTTGACTCAGTTGGTGGCCACTCAGGCCCAAAGATCTCATGCTACCCCTGCGTCCTCCAGCGGACAGGGAGAATCCGCCAGCTCCAGAGTCAACCAGTTTCTACGGTTGGCCCGTCCAGAGTTCTCAGGTACAGATCCAGAGGCCGATCCACAAGATTTTCTTGATGAGATGTACAAGACCCTTTGGGTGATGAAGACTATAAAGACAGAGGGGGTTGAGTTAGCTTCGTACAGGCTGAGGGGAGCAGCATATTCCTGGTTCGAGATGTGGGAGGATTCCCGAGGGGAGGGAAGTCCTACGGCGAGATGGGACGAGTTTGTGAATGCTTTTATGGATCACTTCTTGCCTGCCGAGACTATAGCAACCCATGCTACAGAGTTTGAGGTCCTTAGACAGGGCACCATGAGTGTGTGAGAGTACCACATGGAGTTCGTGTGGTTGTCTAAATATGCTCCTCACTTGGTGTCGACTATGGATGACAGGGTTCCACGTTTCGTTCAGGGCCTTAGTCCCTTGGTTGTGAATTAAGCTGCTACAGCTGCCTTGCAGTCAGACATGAATTATGGGAAGATTGTGGGATTCGCCCAGGCTACAGAGGCTAGGAAATTGAAGATAAGGTCAGAGAGAGAGAGTAGCAGCAGGGCCCGGTCAGCGAGCCACTCGGGAAGTTCAGTTGGAGGAGGGAAACCAATTCATGGGAGAGGGTCATCAGGGCCATCCCAGTCCTATGCGCAGTCCTCAGCCAGTGCACCGCCATCAGTGCACAGCAGAGCAGTTGCTGGGGACCTGGATCAGACAGAAGGAGGCCCCATCAGTCAAGTCACCCAGGAGGGAGGTTCCAACAGCAGGGGAGGGCTCCGTGCCCTAAGTGTGGGAGGTTCCATACCGATTCTTGTTATCTGGATATCCCGGTGTGCTACGGGTATGGAGTGAGAGGTCATATTCAGCGGGGCTGCCGTGCGCCCAGTCAGGGCAGGGGTAGGGGATTTGCTCAGTCATCCGATTCTTCAGTCGCCACATCTTCAGGGCATCCTCCAGCTCTAGCGAGGCGTGGTGCAGTTAGGGGTGGAGCTCGAGGTAGAGGTGGACCCAGTCGGTTCTATGCTTGGAGTGGTCGCCAGAGCGCGGAGGCTTCTCCAGATGTTGTTACAGGTATTCTGACTGTTCAAGCACTTGATTGTTATGCTCTTATTGATCTGGGGTCCTCCTTGTCTTATGTTACCCCGTTTATTACTTCAAGGTTTGGGATAGAACCCGAACAGCTTCATGAGTCGTTCTCTGTATCGACTCCGGTTGGTGATTCTATTATAGCCGTGCGAGTCTATAGAAATGTGTTGTCACGGTATGTGGTCGCGTTACCATGGCCGATCGTATTGAGCTTGGGATGGTAGATTTTGATATTATTATGGGAATGGACTGGATTTATTCGTACTTCGCTAAACTCAACTGCCGAACCAGAATCATGAGGCTAGAGTTTCCTAATGAGCCGGTTATTGAGTGGAAGGGAAATGGTGTGGTGCCGAAGGGTATGTTTATTTCCTACCTTAAGGCCTCGAAGATGATTAAAAAGGGGTGTGTCTATCATTTGGTCCGGGTTGCGGACACCACTTCAGAGGTGCCTGCTCCCGAGTCCATGCCTGTTGTGAATGAGTTTCTTGAAGTATTTCCGGACGAGCTTCCAGGGATTCCGCCAGATAGAGAGATCGATTTCGGGATTGATGTACTACCAGATACGCAACCAATATCTATTCCACCATACAGAATGGTGCCAGCAAAGTTGAGGGAGTTAAAGGAGCAATTGAAGGACTTATTAGAAAAGGGGTTCATTCAGCCGAGTGTGTCGCCTTGGGACGCACCGGTTCTTTTTGTCAGGAAGAAGGATGGGTCGCTTTGGATGTGCATTGATTACCGGAAGCTCAACAAGGTCACCATCAAAAACAAATATCCATTTCCTCGGATAGATGATTTGTTCGACCAATTGCAAGGTGCGAGGTTTTTCTCCAAAATTTATTTACGGTCAGGGTATCATCAGTTGAAGATCAGAGAGCAGGATATTCCTAAGACCGCCTTCAGGACTCGTTATGGTCATTTTGAATTTTTGGTAATGTCCTTTGGACTGACCAATGCTTCAGCAGCTTTCATGGATCTTATTAATCGGGTTTTCAAGCCATTTCTAGACTCCTTCGTGATTGTTTTTATTGATGACATCCTGGTCTACTCGCGGAGTCGGGAAGATCATGTTAATCACCTCAGGGCAGTTCTGCAGACTCTTCATCAGCACCAGTTGCATGCTAAATTTTCGAAATGTGAATTTTGGCTGGAGCCAGTCACCTTTTGGGTCATGTTGTTTCCAGAGAAGGGATTCGGGTGGATCCTCAGAAGATCGCGGCGGTGAAAGATTGGCCTAAGCCAACGACCCCGACAGAGATTCGTAGTTTCTTGGGTCTAGCTGGGTATTACCGGAGGTTTGTGGAGGGATTCTCTACCCTCGCCTCCCCATTGACTAAATTGACGCAGAAAGTAGTGAAGTTCCAGTGGTCCGACGCTTGTGATAAGAGTTTTCAGGAATTGAAGGCGAGATTGACATCGGCACCGGTATTGACCTTGCCATAAGGTATAGAGGGATTTGTGGTTTATTGCGATGCTTCAAGGGTTGGTTTGGGGTGTGTGTTGATGCAACATGGGAAGGTTATAAAGTATGCTTCCAGGCAACTCAAGAATCACGAGAAGAATTATCCGACGCATGATTTGGAGCTCGCGGCAGTGGTGCTTGCATTAAAAATTTGGCGGCATCATCTTTATGGGGTCTATGTGGACGTGTTCTCAGACCACAAGAGTCTTCAGTATTTATTCAAGAAGAAGGAGATGCATCTAAGGCAGCGGAGGCGGTTGGAATTGCTTAAGGATTATGATATGAATATCTTGTACAGTCCAGGGAAGGCGAATGTGGTGGCCGACGCTCTCAGCCGGAAGTCTATGGGTAGTTTGGCTCATTTGGAAGCGGATCAGAGGCCCTTGGCTTGGGAGGTTTATCAATTGGCCAGTTTGGGGGTTTGTCTTTCGACCTCAGACGAAGGAGAGGTTATGGTGCATAATGGAGCAGAATCGTCACTTGTAGCAGAAGTCAAAGAAAAGCAGTTTATTGATCCAACATTGGCACAGTTGAAGGAGGCAGTTCTGAATAACAAGATTTCGGCATTTTCACTCAGCAGCGATGATGGGGTATTGTGATGTCAAGGTAGGCTATGTGTTCCAGATGTAGATAATCTTCGAGAGAGGGTAATGGCGGAGGCTCATAGTTCCAGGTATTCTGTGCACCCAGGCTCTACGAAAATGTATCATGATCTCCGGGAATTTATTCGTGGAGTGGTATGAAGAGGGGTGTGGCGGACTTCGTGTCTAGATGTCCAAATTGTCAGCAGGTGAAGGCCGAGCATCAGCAGCTCGGTGGATTAACTCAGCTTATGGAAATACCGACGTGGAAATGGGAGATGATCAACATGGATTTCGTGGTAGGGTTGCCTCACACTCAGCGCAAGTTCGACTCAATTTGGGTGATAGTGGACCAGCTCACCAAATCAGCTCACTTTTTGCCAGTCAAGTCCACCGATACTGCAGAACGGTATGCTCAGTTGTATATCAAGGAGATAGTCAGACTTCATGGCACTCCAGTTTCTATTATCTCAGATCAAGGAGCCCAGTTCACATCTAATTTTTGGAGGAAATTTCAGCAAGGTTTGGGTACTCAGGTGAATCTCAGCACGGCTTTCCATCCACAGACTGATGGTCAAGCGGAGCGGACTATTCAGACGCTTGAAGATATGTTACGGGCTTGTGTTTTAGATTTCAAAGGTAGTTGGGATGACCATTTTCCGCTTATCAAATTTGCTTACAATAACAGCTTTCATGATAGTATTCAGATGGCCCCATTTGAGGCATTATACAGAAGAAGGTGTAGATCTCCGATTGGATGGTTTGAAGCTGGTGAGGCGGAATTGTTAGGGCCAGATCTTGTGCACCAAGCTATGGAAAAAGTTAGAGTCACTCAGAAGAGGATGAAAACTGCTCAGAGTCGTCAGAAATCCTATGCGGACATTCGTCGAAGAGAATTGGAGTTCCAGGTAGATGATTGGGTGTTCTTGAAGGTGTTTCCCGTGAAGGGAGTGATGCGGTTTGAGAAGAAAGGGAAGTTGAGCCCTAGGTACGTCGGGCCATATTGGATCGCTCAAAGGATAGGACAGGTGGCTTATAGGCTGGAATTGCCCCTTGAAATGTCATTAGTGCATCCGGTGTTCCATGTGTCTATGTTGAAGAAAGTGGTTGGAGATCCATCCGCCATCGTGCCAGTTGGGACTATTGAGGTTAATGAAGAGTTATCATACAAAGAGGCTCCGATTGCTATTCTTGATAGGCAAGTCCATAAATTGAGAAACAAAGAGATTTCTTCTATTAAAGTGTTGTGGCGAAGTCAACGAGTCGAGGAAGCCACGTGGGAAGCAGAGAAAGAAATGAGAGAAAACTATCCCTATCTGTTTGAGCAAGTCTAGTAGTGATCGTGCGAACTGTTATCCCAAGGCAATTTGATGTTGTATTCAGATTCGTGCAAAGGCACCCCATTTTCCCCTAATGGCCTTATTGTTGTGACTTTCCAATGCGTGCTAAAATTGTATATGTTGTTATTAATTGGGTAGTGTGCAACCCTTGAAGTAAATGGAAGTTTTGTGAAACTTATGTGATAGGAAAATGATTAATAGTGGTGTAGATTCGTAATGATTAATTGAAATATATATGTGGTGTATTGAGGTGATTGAATCGTATGGGACTCACTAGAATGACCAAATTTTGTGCAAGTATGTGACACTAATTGAATCATATGCTAATTTGTGATGTAAAGAGAATGAATTATGTGTAGTTGTCGAAGTGATTGGATATGTGCAAGTGTTGAGGTAATGAATTGTATACCAGTTGTAGGGATAACAGAAACTGTGTAATGATGCTTGGAAATGTGTTTCGGGGGCTCTCTGACAGGTAGATAGGTCTAAATACAAAGGAAACTCTGGCGAAATTTTCAGAAAGTATCAGAGTTGGTGAAATTGGGAGTTTGCATATCATGTTTTAAAAACCAAATGATTTCCAAAAATCCTCATTCGAGGACGAATGATTTTAAGTGGGGGAGGATGTAAGGACCCGTAAAAGGTTTTGTTTAAGATAATGCCCGAATAGGTCCCCGAGTTGTTATAACTGTAGAAATCCTTAAAACGGACCTATTTAGAATAAAAGCACCCCGGAAGTTGAAAGATGTAATTTTCCAGAAGTTGGGCGTTATGCGACGCACTATGCGATCGCATAACGGGTATGCGGACCGCATAATGGTCGCATACCTGAGCAGGCCACTGCCCAAATTGAGGACAACTATGCGGTCCAGAATGCGATCGTATTCTTGTTATGCGGACCGCATAGTTGTCGCATTCTTGCCCATTGGTTTTTGGTGAGGGAGGTTATACGAAGCACTATGCGATCGCATAACGTGTATGCGGCCCGCATAGTGGTCGCATACCTGCACAGTGTGTTTTAATGTTTGGCCCATCTTGAGGGCCATTCTATGACTTGTCTGCGGACCGCATGTCAGGAATGCGATCGCATTCCTGACCGCATTCCTATGTCGGACTCCTAACTTTTTTTTTATTTTAAAATCGGACCCCTAGTTCATTAAAACACCCCACCCCTTCATTTTAACAAGTTTTCTGAACAAAATAGAGAGAAGGAAAGGAGAGTTCTTGAGAGAGAAAGTGAATCTTCCATCAATTTGATTTTCAAAATCCCTCAGGCCTAATATTTCAAGTAATCTTCTTCTTCCTCATTCTAGCAGGTAAGGGTTCCCAACCCTTTTTTCACTAATTTTCTGATTTTAAACAAAGGGAGGATTAGCATGGATTGATTCTTGAAAATATTAACTAAGACCTTGCATGCATGTTTAATAATGGTGTTAATCTAGTAAGAGGGAGTTGGTTGGGGTAAATTTTACAAAGACGGGGTTGGTAATCTAATGGGGTCACATAGTGTTCGGAAAAATGCTTAAGAGAGTCTAAATTGTATGCATGAGTTCAAATTTTGAGTTGAATATGCTTAATTGTGAACTAGATTGTTGGTACTAGTCGGTTTGGTGATTTGTGAGTAAAAGTTAAAAAATGGATTTCGACTCCAGGTATGTATGGCTAACTTTAACCTTTGTAGAATCCCCTTGTTGTGACGAGCATACGTTATGTGTACCTTGTATGAAAATATGTGAACTGATTGTCTTAGTAATGCCATACTACTGTGTTATATGAGATTGTGAAAGGTGATTGATGTGCCCAATTTATTATGTGCAAAGCTTGTAAAGGCTTGAGGGTGTTGACATGAAAGCATGTGTTAGCGAATGAAAGAATGTTAATGTGCCCAAATGTGGGAATGTATTACTGCTTAGTGGGAATCATTGTGCCTTGAGCCCAAATAAACGGGTTGTTGATATGAATTGTGTTCCTTGAAATGAGATTATTGTGATGTAATTGTTTGGGATTGTTGTGATGAAATATGATTTTTCAGGTGGGATCGAGTTGCGCGCCGCAACATGAAGTAATAAGGTGTGGGTTGTGGTGATAAGGGTGTCCGAGGTAATAAGGGTGGAATGTGATCATTATCACTATAGAAATGAAAATCGATGCAATTCTTGATTATGGTGGTGTTGGAAAGGAAAAAAAGGGGAATTGTGAAACTTGTTGATTTTGGTTGTTTCTTTCCATGCGCAATGGTTGTTGGTTCTATTACTGTATCTTATCTGTGTATTGTTGATTGTACTTGGGATAAAGTTTTTTCATACATACTAGTACTATTCCACAGTACTAACATCCCTTTTGCTGGGGGCGCTACATCTTTTATATGGATGTAGGTGGTTCCATAGCAGGTAGCTCAGCCCGCCGTTAGTGGTACCTCCTCTTCATCTATTCAGCAGTTGTGGTGAGACCCTCTTCTCCTCGGGGCCGTGTGTGGATTATACCACCCTCTTTTGCTTATGTTGTAAAGGTATAGCCGGGTCCTTGTTACCGGCAAGTTATGTAAAATCCCTAGTATTCGTAGAGGCTCCATAGACATGATGTGGGTGTATATATGTATTTTTGGGTAGTAACAGTACGTACTCGGAACTGTGTATCATGTTGGAAAGTTATGAATGTATTATGTATGTTTGTATATCAACCGTTGAGATGCTAAAAGAGGGGAAAAATGGAGATATGTTATAAAATGTACTTTGAAACTAAAATCGGCTAACTCACACGAAATAATGCATGTTATGAATGCGGGGTAATACGTTGGGCAAGAAAGGCAATCCAGGTCCGCTTTAGCGGGTTCACCCGGTTAGGCGCCGGTCTCGTCCCTCGATTTTGGGGCGTGACAAGAATGGTAGGCACTAAGTAGGTTTGCTTGACTGGGGTGACTCAGTCAAGCATCAGTCCCGCTTCCCAAGGTCGGGGCGTGACACTAACCACTGTCGCTCCCTCAAATTCAGATCCTTTTGCGTAAACAAGTGATAACTCCTATGATATGTGAATACCTCACAAGACACACCTTAGAGATAGTGCCTCCAAATCTTCAATGCGGGGACAATAGTCATCAACTCTAAATTATGTATTGGGTAGTTCTTCTCCTGGGACTTCAACTGACGCGAAGTATAAGAAATCACTCTACCCTCTTGCATCAATACACATCAGATTCAATCCGCGAATCATCAAACTACATTTTATAAGAACCCGATACTGAAGGCAAAACTAGAATAGAGTTATGGTATGCTAAGGCAGTCTTGAGCTTCTGAAAGCTCTCCTCACACTCGTTGGACCACCTGAATGGAGCACCCTTCTAAGTCAGTCCGGTCAAAGGACCTGCGATGGATGAAAACCCCTCTACAAAACAGTGATAATACCCAGACAAGCCTAGAAAACTCTGAATCTTTGTAGTAGAAGACGTTCTGGGCCAACTTTAAACTTTCTCCACCTTCTTCGAATCCCCCTTAATCCCCTAACTAGACACCACATGACCTAGAAATGCCACTAAATCAAGAAAAAACTCACACTTGGAGAATTTTGCATATAGCCTTTTCTCTCTCAAGGTCCGGAGTACAATCCTTAAGTGCTTATCATGGTCCTCAAGGCTACGAGAATACACCAATAAATTGTCAATGAACATGATGGCGAAAGAATCAAGATATGGTTGGAACACATCGTTATTGGTCAGCCCAAATGACATCACCCGAAACTCATAGTGACCATACCGATTCCTGGAAGCAGCCTTTAAAATATTTGATCTCGAATCTTTAATTGGTGGTACTCTGACCTCAAATAAACATATGAGAATACCCAAGCACCTTGAAGTTGGTCGAACATATCATCAATACGTGGTAGTGGATACTTGTTCTTGAGTGCAACTTTATTCAGCTGCCTATAATCAATACACGTCCTCATAGAGCCATATTTCTTCTTCACAAACAGAACTAGAGCACCCTAAGGTGAGACACTCGGTCGGATGAAACCTTTATCAAGCAACTCCTAAAGTTGTTCCTTCAATTCCTTCAACTTCACTGGTACTATGCGATATGGTGGAATAGAAATGGGATGAGTGCCCGCCACCAGGTCAATATCAAAATCGATATCCCTATCGGGTGGCATGCCCGGTAAGTCTACTAGGTACACATCTGGAAAACCTCTCACTGCCGGAACTGAATCAACGATAACAGTATCAGCACTAACATCCCTCATAAAGGCTAGATATGTTTCACACCCATTTTCAACCATTTGTTGTGACTTCAGAAAGGACACAACCCTTCTAGGAATATAATCTAACGTACATCTCCACTCCAACTGCGGCATCCCTGGCATAGCCAATGTCACGATCTTGGCGTGACAATCCAGAATAGTGTGATAAGGAGACAACAAATACATGCCTAATATATCGTCAAAATCTACCATACTGAGTAGGAAAAGGTAAATTTTGGTCTCATAACCACTGATAGTGACCAAACACGACCGATAAATACGGTCCACAATAATAGAATCTCTCACAAGCGTGAACACATATACAGGAGCACTTAAAGAATCATAAGATATTATGACATATATGAATAAGTGGATCTCAGATCAAATAAAATGGATGCATCCCTATGACAGACCGGAACAATATCTGCGATGACCGCATCTGATAAGACTTCCTCTGTCCTACTAGGAGAAGCATAGAAATGGGTTTGGCCTCCCCCTCTAGAGCGACCTCTACCCACCTAACCTCCAACCCTAGTTGGCAGTGCAGGTGGAGAGGCAACTGGAGCAACAACCATGGCATGTGAACCATGTGGACCTTATGGAATCTATAGAGCCTGTGTAACTTGTGGAGGTGCACCCCTCCTAAGTATGGGACAGTCTCTCACTATATGCCTTGTATCTCCACACTCAAGGGCATGACTCCTAAAATTGAACCTTACATGATCGGCTAGATTGACCGCTAAAGGCACTCCGTGCAGGAGGTGCACTAGAAAGTGGTTGTGCATAATGGGCGACCTGAGACCTCCAAATAACCAGAGCACTACGAGTAGCTGGAAATGCTAAATGAACTAGTCGACTCACATAAACTCTGCCATGACTAGCTGAAACTAGAGTGCAGGCACCACTATATCTTCCACAATTTCGAGGCATCTTAGGCTTCATGTCCTCCCTCTCCTAGCCCTGCATACGCTCCATCCTCCAAGCGATCCCCACAACCTACTAAAATAGAGAATCCTTCTTCAACTCTCGAGCCATGTTGAATCTAAGACCATAACTGAGCCCCTCAATAAACCTACGAACTTGCTTTCTGACTGTAGAAACCAAAGCAGGTGCATGTTGGGACAAATCTAATGTCATACTCTGACATTGTCATAGTCCCCTAACGCAACTTCTCAAACTATGTGTGCCATGCATCCCGATGGGTCTGGGGAAAAAACTCCCTCAATAACATATCTAAAAATTGAGTCCAAGTGAGTGGGGCCGCATCAGCTGGCCTACCCTCCTCGTAAGCCTGCCACCACCTATATGTTGCCCCTGACATCTGAATGAAGTAAAGGCAACTCTGCTCACCTCCACAATATCCATGGTGCGAAGCATACTATCACGCCCCAAACATGGGGAGGCGTGGCTGGCACCCGGTGCCGCAATGGCTCAGGCGAACCACTCTGTAACTATTTTTTTTTTCCTTCTAACAATTATGAGCCAACATGGCCACAACTTGTAATGCATAACTATAAGTGGGCAAACATTGCTTCAACAAACAATTGTTCTTAAACATGAATATATATGGGTCGTCAAGGCCTCTGACATACTGTACAAAATGAACTTTTGTCTACAAAGCCTCTAAGATTATTTGACATCAAATTGGATAGGGTACCGGCTTATCCATAAGTCTGTAGAAAACCTTTGACACGATGACACATAGACTTGGCTGCACTCCGAATGAGGTGAAGTCTTACTGATCCTTCGCTGAAGTCAATCTCGTCTACTTTGAGGGCTCGTCAAACTGTTTATCTATACCTGAAGGCATGAATGAAGCATCCCCAACAAAAGGACATTAGTACGAATAATGTACTGAGCATGTAAGGCAGAACTGAAACATAACAATAAGTCAACATTAATTAAAGACATATAAGAATCAACCTGAATCTCTGAAGTGCCACCGTATAAGCATACTTATACTTATATATAATACTTCTCTTTGAATCTATTATCCATATCGTATGATGCATGACTTCCCAACTGATCAGTGGTAATTGTCCGACCGGCCGTAGCGTTGTGGTAAATGCATGACTGCCCGACCTTTTGTAGCTCGGTAGTAAATGTATAATTGCCCAACCAACCATATCTCGGTGGTAAATGCATGACTGCCCGACCGGACATAGCTCGGTGGTAAATGTATATGCATGTCTGCCCAACCGACGGTAAATAATGATACATAACTGCACAACCGGTGGTAACACCCCGACCGGCCATAGCACGGTGGTAAATGCATGAGGATGCATGTATCACTATATTAAAAACATTAACATATCTATCATATACCTCAATAGGGACTAGGAACATACTTAGACATGCTTGAATATCACTTTATAGGAATGGATAACATAGACATCCTTAACTGCTAAGAGTAGAACCACTTATGGAATAGCATTACGTTTACATATCGTTACTTGGATCATGCCAAAATAAAGAAGGGATAACCTTAACATACCCAGACCCCTTAAGCAATTGAGACCTGAGTTGCATGAACCAGTGGGATAGAAGGTGGTGTTACCGACTAGGGAATTATCAGAAGGTCACGTTGATAATGTTCTATCTCAAAAAAACAGCTTACTGCTCCTGATGCTATCTGTTGTTGTATACAAGATTTGTATGGAGAAAAATTGCAAAAGATGCCAATCCAAAGTTAACAGTAATAACTCCAGTTACGGAAGTCCTGGAATATGTTAAAGAGGCATTATGGGAGGATGGATGTATAGGCAAAAGAGAAACTGAGATATATCTATAGCTTGAATAGAAAGAATAGTTTCTTAGCTTGTGTAGGCTGTACTCTCTTCTTTTTTATCCTTCTAATGGCACGCACATTTTTTCCAACCAAAAACTAACTGAGCATTCCTTGTCCATACCTTCTTGAGACAAGCAAATTCCATCAACAAGAATTTTTTTTACACAAGTTGAAGCATGAATTACTGCTATCTGACCATTTTGAAAGGCTAACCACATCATGGTTTTGCTATTCATGTAATTTACAGGTTTTGACACTTTTTAGCACACAAGCATCAAAAGAAACACCAAGTAGAAGCATGAATACGTGTTTGATATTATGAGAAAATGTTTACTGGAAATGTAAATGTCTTGTAATTGGCATGTTAGGTTGCCACCAAATAAAAAAAGACTTATGAGTCATGAATTATGATAAGAGTTACTTATTAATTCCTCCAATTGCTACCACGTCTTTTTCATTTAAACTTATCCAAATTTATTCACCAATTTCCTTAATTACATGGTTAATCTTCAACCTCCACATAATTAAGAATTATCTCAACTTACTTAAAATACTACTCACTTTACCTTACTTTTATGGTCATGGGTTACCGTATAAAATCAATACATACACTATTATTTTATTAAAAAATCCATGTAAAAATACATATATTGTCTCAACTTCTAATTTTTTCTAATCTCGTATAAAGAATACAAATTCTCGTACGCTTAATTCTTAAAATAGTAAAAAGATAATCTTCTTTTCTTGTGAAAAAAATAAATTATATCTTTACCGTAAAGAAAATCTCATAAACTTTCTCATATTATATATGTGTATAATTTAAAGCATATTCGAAAGTAGTAATATTAATAATTATATAAAATCATATTTTTCAAACTTTTTATAATAATTGTATACGGCCAAAACCGGGGAGTCCGATTTTGAGGCCTCTATGGCACTCCAAGCTCGGCCTCGAGAGGCTCGAAGCAGAGTTTGAAGTTCGACCCGAAGTGCACCCCTCGAGAGAGCATATCGAAGGCTAACTGCGGTCAACCTCGAAGAAGTACAAAATCAATGTTCGTCATGGAAAGGCGGGAAATTCCCAAGGACACGTGGCTAGAGCTAATAAGGTCTGCAAGAAATAGTACAAGTCCGTACTAAGACATTATACAGTTGTACCAATAGCATTTCTTTGTCATAATTAGGCATGTACTATGTTGGGATTCTCCCCTCCTATATAAAGGGGACCCCAATCATTTTGTAACATACATGAATATTCACAACAATAGAACATTCTCTACTTTTCTTGCTTAAATGTGCTCAACAATTATTCTACATATTTATTGTTATTCATTTATTTTTTATTATTAATTTCTACAATCCGACCTCGAAGCCCCCATTTCCAGTGAGCTCGAGGCCCCAGTCTTGTGACAACTTTGGTTTGCATACCTTACTTTCCTTACTTACACTTAGCATTTCTCACTTAACAACTAGTATTAAAATAAATTACATATTTTTAGAATCACAAATCAAATATAATTGTTAATACCATTTTTTAAGGTAAACAGTTTGGCGCCCACCGTGGGGCTAAAAATAATAGTGATTATTTTGGTGCTAGTTTTCTGAAAAACACAAGTTATTTTTCACACTTTTTCTTGTCCAAGAATCTTTGATTTCACATCAAAAAATGTCTAACTCAGCAAATGCACATGGAAATGACGGTCTTGAGCTTCATGGAGAGAACGGTGTAGTTGCCTCAGTCGCCGGTGTACCACTGCAAAATCCTGGGATGGCACCAGCACAAATCCCCATCGATGTAGGCTCAGGCAACGCTTTGCATGTTGATGTAGACTCTGATACCAACGGAAGTGTGCGCGGAGGTGACCAACATGAGGTGCAAAGAACTCCAGCTCGAGAGGAAAGAGAGGTTAGCCTACAAGTAATTTTTGAGATGT
This sequence comes from Nicotiana undulata, assembly GCA_005239495.1. Taxonomy (NCBI): domain Eukaryota; kingdom Viridiplantae; phylum Streptophyta; class Magnoliopsida; order Solanales; family Solanaceae; genus Nicotiana; species Nicotiana undulata. The sequence continues at coordinate 24,622 of ML271431.1, read as the reverse complement.
TACAAGCACAGCAAGTGGCTATTTCTCACCTACAAAGTCAGTAGAAGACTCCAAGCACAACAATATCGGAAATAGCTCTTCGAGTCGAGCAAGCACCAGAGAGATCGAGTAACAATGGGTCAACAGCAGACCCCGCTATTATGAAGATGCTCGAGGACCTCACCAAAAGGATCGAGTCAGGAGAAAAGAAGATAGAAGCTAACGACAAAAAAGTGGAGACCTATAATTCGAGGGTCGACCAAATCCCAGGTGCACCCCGATTCTGAAGTGTGTATATTCGAAGAAGTTCGTGCAGAAACCATTTCAATCGAGTGTGGCTCCAAAGCCCATTCCGAAGAAGTTCATGATGCCCCATATCCCGAAGTACAACGGGACCACGCATCCCAATGAGCACATTACCCCTTATACTTATGTTGTAAAAGGGAATGACTTAAAGGATGACGAGATTGAGTACGTCTTTTAAAGAAATTTTGAGAAACACTATCGAAGGGGGCCATGATGTCGTATCATTACCTACCCTTAAACTCAATAGATTCGTTTTCCATATTGGCAGACCCCTTTGTGAGGGCACATGTTGGTGCATTCAAGTCGCTACAAGAAAATCTGATGTATTCAAAATTAAACAAAGAGAGAACGAGATAATGAGAGAGTTCGTATCTCGCTTTCAAATAGAGCGAATGGAATTACCACCAGTCTCTGATGAATGGGCATTGCAGGCCTTCACTCAGGGCTTGAACGACTGAAGCTCGGTAGCTTCGAAGCAGCTAAAGCAAAATTTGATTGAGTATCCCGCTGTAACTTGCGCAGATGTGCGCAACAGGTATCAATCTAAGATTTGCATCTAGGATGACCAATTGGGAGTAGGGATGCTTATCGGGCGGATTGGGAGGTTATTTACTCTTAACGGTTTGGCTTATCGGTTATCGGTTTTTAAATGTATTAATCTGCTAGCCACCCGATCGGGCGGATTGGTATCGGCTTAGCTCTTATCGGGCGGTTTATCGGCCTAATTTTAATCCGCTAGCCACCAAAAAAATATGATCCTTTTGATAATATTCTATGCTTAAAAATCAGTATATATTGTGATGTTCATCAGGAAACAGAGGATGACTGCGAAAACAACATTGTTGTTTCCACAAAATAGTTCTATACAATTGAGCAATTGATGCAGCAACGACACTTGAAAAATGTACAGTCATCTACCATTAGTTATTCTGTCTTTGCCATATGACTTGTCGGCAAAGCCGTTCTTGTATTGGCTGAATCTCCTCAAAAGCTTTCGGGTATAATATTAACACTGCAACAATTAAGCATGAATTTTGCAAGGGTCAAAAACAAAACAACAATGTTTTATATGGTTCAAACACAGAGTTCCCGAAGCCTAAATCAAACAAATCTATTGATTTACCTGCAAAGGAATTTCGAATTCCAAATCATGATAGAAAAGAAAGAAGCATTTAATATTCAATTGGACAGCGAGATGGGGAGGCGAGTCAGCGGAAGGGAGACGGCGAGTCGGCGAGACTATGAGAGGCAGACGGGCTAGACGACGAGAAGGAGACGACGAGTCGACGAGATAGAGTGATGGAAGTCGACGAGATAGAGTACTGTAAGTGGAAGGGTTTTTTATTATATATTCTTAATGGGTTAACGGATTATCCGTTAAGAAAATTGAATAATTCGCCCCCAAACCGATAAGCCATTAATAAGAAAATTTCAATTTGTTCCCCGTCCGTTAAACCGTTAACCCGATACCAATAAGCCATTAAGCTTCGGTTTCAGTTCGGTTTTCGGTTTCGGTTCGGTTTTGAACACTCCTAATTGGGAGCCCCTCGGGCTCACTATATCCTAGCAGGTTGTTAGTTAAGGAATAAAGGAATGCGAAAAGAGAGCATAGATCGAATAAGGAAATATACCAACCTTATGTCGAGGATCGAAGAAACGCCCTGAGGCGTAACATACCTCGAAGCGATCAAAGGGATCGAGGACAAAATTCTCGGAGACTCGTGAACAAAACTGGGTTCGACAAGCACGCGGGGCTAATGGAGGCACTCCGGTTGTCTGAGTACAACTTCAATATCGATGCATCAGAGATCGTGTCAACCATATGTAAGATCAGAGATACCAGGTGGCCAAAACCCATACAATCAGATCCTTCACAAAGGAACCCCAACTTAGTATGCAAATACCATGGCACTCACGGTCATAGGAATGAGGATTGTAGATAACTTCGAGAAGAGGTAGCCCGACTGATCGACGAAGGGCACCTTCGGGAGTTCCTCAGTGATCGAGCTAAGAAGCAATTTTGAGAAACAGAGGCGAACAAGAAGAACGAACCAGAAGAACCCCAACACGTCATTCACATGGGAACCCATGTTCAAACAAACAAAAATATCCATCACGAGGGAAAAGAAAACTCGGAGCTACGTACCCGAGGATGTCCTTAAATTCAATGAAGAAGACATTGAGGCTTTATCTCAGCCTCATAATGATGCACTAGTAATTTCTTTTCTTTTGAATAAAGTTCAAATTAAACGTGTGCTCGTGGATCTAGGTAGCTCGGCAAACATAATCAGGTCGAGGGTGGTCGAGCAGCTCGGACTCCTCGATCAGATCATACCCGCCTCACGAGTCCTAAATGGATTCAACATGGCAAGCGAGACAACAAAGGGGGGAAATTATCCGCCCAATCAACGTGGCCGGTACAATTCAAGATACCAAGTTTCATGTCATCGAAGGTGACATGAGGTACGATGCCTTACTTGGAAGGTTGTGGATACACAATATGAGGGTGGTGTCATCAACCTTTCATCAAACGATGAAGTTTCCAATGAAGGATGGAGAAAAATAGTGTACGGGGAGTAGCATGGAGCGAGGGAGATGTTCACGGTGCATGACGTGACACCAACATTGACGCCCTCTACATCAAAGGATCCAAAACACAAGCAAATAGCCAAATAGGAACCATAGTCTCCACCCTCTTTTGAACCCAAGGGGCAGGAGGTAGATGAGCAGTTGATCGAGGATGACAAAGTCAACGGTCGAGGAGATTGAACAGGTCTCAATCCGAGGTAAAGCATGCATTCATCAAAGACGAGGTAATGAAATTTCTCAAAATAGGAAGAATGTGTGTAGATTATAAAGACCCGAATAAAGCATGCCCTAAAAACTCACTTCCACTTCCCAACATCGATCGATGCCACGGCCGGTCAACAAGATCCTTGTTTTTCTCGAAGTTTACACATTATTATAGCGCAATGCCCTTCGAGCTAATAAAACGCGGGAACCACATATCAACACCTAGTTAATAGGATGTTCAAACATCAAATAGGCAGGTCTGTGGAAGTCTACATTGATGACGTGCTAGTTAAGTCCCTGCACGCAGAGGACCATTTGACTCATTTGCAGGTAACATTCGATATCCTCAGAAGGTATAACATGAAGTTCAACCCTGAATGGCCGCAATAGTTCGAATGGCCGCTCGAAGGCAAAAGATCGAAAGGTGCTGCAACAGAAGAACAACCCCCCCCCCCCCCCCCCCCCCCCCCCGAAATTCGGAGTCGTGGACTTAGTTCCAAGAAAAGTCGCCCTAGTTGGGAAGGACCGTACCGCATCCTCAAATTAATAGGCATAGGGTCCTACAAACTTAGCACCATGGAAGGCGAGCAACCACCAAGCAATTGGAACATACTGATGCTCAAGCACTATTATCACGGAGGTATAATCTTCTCCTTCTTCATTTACATTTAATACTAACTCGATTGCAGGTGTTCGATTGAGAGGAGTTGAAGCACCCTCCAGCTCGAAGACCTTGTGTTTTAAAGCATGTGTTGCACTCTTTTTCCCTTAGATCGTATTTTATCCCAAACGGGTTTTACCGGCAAGGTTTTTAACGAGGCAACATCTATATGCTACCAAAGGAGAACTTAACAAGTATCCAAGGCTTCTTTTCAAGCAACCTCGAATACTAGGGGGAATAACCCTAGGAGGTTACCATTTCAAATAAATCAAGTTATGCCAAAGAGGGTCTCGATAGGAAAATGTTGTATTGGGCCAAGCAGTCGAATGAACCGTGTCCGCGTAGAATAGTCGATCCCCCAGTGGAAAAAACATGTACGCTTGTATCAAGTAATCGAAGAAGAATCTTTGCTTATCAAAATGCTTTGTGCCTTAAAGAATTTTACTATTTTCACATAAAAGAGCTCAAGGTCCAAAAAACTCTCGAACACTCGGGGACTCTCACCGATAGTCAGCTCATCGAGCCATCGAAGACTCGAATTCGTAAGACCTCAATAAGGCAACTTCGAGCTCGTAAGACATTAGTGAGGTAGCATAGAATCTATAAGACCTCAACTAGGCATGCCCAAGTTTATAAGACCTTAAAAAGGCATAACCATGATATTAAGGCCAAGGCTATATATTCGAACTTTTAAGACCCCTAAAAGGAATACCCTCGATATAGACGCCGAGGTCATCTCACTGGAGGACTAAAGGCTACGGCCGAACACAAAGACTACAGTCATATTAAAAGGCTACGGCCCAATTAACGTGGCTCGGAGATGTTGGACTTCCGCCATAAAATCTAAAGGCCTTCAATCATTTCGAAAACACCGATTAATCAGGCTACCCTCGACATAAGAAAAAGAGCTTTGACAATATCAGCTCTGAACAATGAAAAGGCTTTGAAACAGTCAGCCTTTAATGAAACGTCTTCGAAAAATTAGCCTTCGAAGAGAACCTCACGAGGTACTCAATTATCGTCACAAATCGACTTATAAATGAGGTTCTTGTTTGAGCCGTCGAAGAGTCGGACGAACACAAAACATGCCAAGGCATAATCAAAACTTCAAAAGTCTTTAGCCGTAATGGGGGAAAACTATAGCCATATTAGAGGTTGAATCGACCCAATCTAAAAAGAGCCTAAGTGCCAACCTAAAGAGCCTAAGGGCTGATCTAAAGAGCCTAAGGGCCAAGTTGAAAGTAGCCTAAGGGCCAATGTGTTAAAAGCCTAAGAGTCGATAAGCCCGAGTCAAAACTTGATTCGAGGACCGTTCCCTAAATGTTCAACTATTATCTATTATCAATTGCTCATCAAGCACAAAAACCTAAGGGTTTTTATTTTTCCAACATATCGGGCTGATTATAGACAAGCATCAAAATTCAAAACAAAAACAAATACACAAGCAAGTTGGAAATTTATAAAAAGGTAAAACCAAAAGATTTTTTATATATAATGATGGCACAAAGATACATTTACAACGCCCCCCACAGGGAGCCCTTTACACAAATCAAGAAAGAAACACCTAGTCTATCTTCGGGGAATTAGTTTTTTCCCCTCGAGGACTACGTCATTATCAGCCCCCTGGGGACCAGCCCACTCACCGAATTCATCATCGTAAGAAACAAGGAACTTGGCGTCGAGCTCATCCGCCTTGGCCTGCTCTATCTCCTCCGAGAGATCGAAGCCCTTAGCAGGAATCTCCTCGAGGGTCTCCCTCCGGGATCTGCATTGGGCATACTCATTGCTTCTTCTTTCTCGATCAGAAGCCCCCTCAACTCTGTCCAAGCGTCAGTGGCATCTTTTAGATAGATGGACACCTTCTTATCGGCCTTTACTCAGACCTCTTCGGCTTCGGATCGAGCCTCCACGACTTCAGCCTTTATCTTCAAGAGATCGGTTTCAAGCTTAGATATCTTCCTCGACTGAATCTAGTTCCCCTCTCGAGCACTATGGAGCTGAATTTCGAGGGCAGAAACCTTAGCCAAAGCATTTTTATGGCCGCAACAAGGACATCCACTTGTGCCCTCAATTCGTTGCACTCAGAGTTGACATGGTTAACTTCGCCCCCAAGGCGTTCCAGCATCTCGAGCTTGTCTTCATACCCACGAGCTCGGGTCAATTCCGACCAAAAGTGTTCCAACTCCTTTTTCTTCTTGTTACAAAGAATCCTGAGGGATTTCTCCCCGTTCGAGGACCTACGCGGCCTGGCCTCACAGCGAAATAGTCCAGTCTTAAGTTTGTCTAAGGCCTACGAAAAGAGTACCTAGATAGAAAAAGAAAAGAAAGTATGAATCTAGAAATGTTGGAATACCATCACAAAGCTTACCATAGAACAGAGTCGATGAGCCTCCTTAAAGGCCGAGTTTGCATCTACTGGTTTTGTCTCATCGGCCCCGGTAGAGCAACCCTGGATGGGTTCGTAGTCACTCGGGGCTCCCCCTAATTTGGGCGACATCTGGCCCCAAACATCCCTTGTGGTATCTTCGAAGAAAGACGAAAATAATGGTGAAGGACTTTCGCCCCTCCTCTCTTGTGGAACCTCTCCCTCGATGCTAGGGGCCTCAAGTCCAGCGGGCTTAACAGCCTCGGGAGCCCTCGTGGTTCGATCGATCAACGTAGAGTTTTCCTCTTCGAACGCATTTCCATCCATAGATCGACCAATGAATATAAGATCTTCGTTGATGGCTGCATCCTCCGTGCGCCTCCGGGCGGGCCCTGCTTTGCTGTGAACATCCTCGTGCCTCGACGATCCTTTCCTTTTATTATCCTTCCTTGGCTCTGAAGCCTAAGTTCCTTCCTCCTCCTCAAGAGGCACGGCTTCATCTTAGAGAACTCACCGATGCTTGCAGCAGAGAAAATAATGAACATAAAGAAAAGTATTCCTTGAGAGAGGAACTACATGGCACGTACCATGGTGTTTTTCCTCCCATATTCCCTTCGACAAATATCACCACCTGCGTTTGTCGTAGGTCGAAGAGGCCGCCAGTTTGCGAGCCCAATCCGCAAGATCGGGGACCTCATTTGGCATCCACGGGACCGCTGTGGAAGAGGAAAGGGAGTGTTCTTATGAAGTCTGGAAAAATTGAGAACAAAGATAATAAAGTATAGCATATTAATTACATTTGAAATTCCATTCCTCGGGGAACGGCATGGACTCCCCAGGAATGATGTCAACGGTCCTCACTCGAATAAACCGACTCATCCATCCTTGATCCTTGTCCTCGTCGTCACTGGCGAAGAAGGTCTCTGCGGACCGGCGTCGTAGTTTAATTAGACCTTGGTAATGCAGAGGTCGATACAACCTAATGAGGTGACTAAGAGTGAACTCGAGCTCGGCCTTTTCAGCGAAACATCTCATCATCAGCACGATCTACTAGAAAGACGGATGGATCTGGGCCAAAGTAACCTGATACCTTTGACTGAACTCAAGCACGAGTCGGTCGAGAGGACCCAACATAAAGGGGTACGTATACACGTTCAGAAACCCCTCTACATGGGCCATAATATCCTCTTCCCGAGAGGGTATCTGCAACACTACTTTTTCTCACCATCCACAGTCTCTCCTCACAGATTCGAGGTGTCTCTCCTCAATTGATCGAACGTACCTCGATGCGTGTTCTCGATGGCCAGGGACGTTGTGGGGTCTCTTTATCGTAAAGTCTTTCTTCAAGGTGAAGCAGTTCGAGGTTAGCTCGCCAAGCGCCGGCGGCGTACCACCGGCTGGACGGGAAGCAGAGGTGGGGCTTCCTTATTTCTGATGAGCGGATATAGACATGGTATCCATAATTATTTCAAAACAATAAAGGGAGATGAAAACTCCGACGAAAGCTCTAAACTAGTACGGCGGAAACGGAGGAGAAATGGAACTCTATAGAGGGGGATAGTTACATAAAGCGGTAAAGCCCTCAATGAAAGGGAAAGCAAGTATATATAAGAGAAAGGCAATGACTATTCATTAATGTTGACAACTAACAAGCTGTGACGAAGCAATTATGACTTTTGGGGAAGTGAACCAGCGGGTCGCTTCGGTCACGTCATAAGAATGATGTCATTGTATACGATCGAAACCAGGGAGGTCGATTTCTACAACTGGCACAGCATAAGGTGACGTATTCGCGTAATTTTCGAGATGTGGTCCGAAGCTTGGCCTTAGGCGTCCCTACAATCTGATCTCGAGGCAATACAAGTCGGGAATCGACGCCGGAAGTCAGCACAGAGATCGAGGCAGACAGTTCTATGACAGAGTACAGCTCCGTACTTAAGCATTAAATAGCGGTATCAAATGTGAATCTTGGCAATGAATGTTGATGTACTATGTTTGAACCCTCCCTACTATAAAAAGAGGTTCCTTTTCATTTTGTAAATACTACATTTAATACAAGATACAAGAACATTCTCTGCTTTAATATCAACTATCCTCTATCTCTCTTTATTAGCCTATTTATCTGCATTTACTGCGTTCTTTCACTTGTTCTTCATTTATTGCCTATCATTGATCATAAATAGCACATATCTAGGCTTGAAAGTTCGTTATATCTTCATCGACCATTCGAACCAGGCCCAAGCCTCGGTCTCAGGAACCCCCGAGGTCGACATCGAGTCTTCGACTTAAGGCATTCTGGTTTGCTTTCTTTTAGCTTTTACTCGTTTTCTCGCTATCCCATCTTGACACAGTTATCTATAATCACTCAATAACCGGTATTAAGATAAATCATGTATTTTTAGAATCACATAACTAAATATAATTGTAGTTACCATTTTCACGGTAAACAGTTTGGCGCCCACCGTGGGGCTAAAAATAATAGTGATCGTTTTAGTGTTGGTTCATTGAAAAAGCGCAAGTTATCTCTCACGTTTTTGCTTTTCCAAAGAACCTTTTGATTTCAGGACAGAATGTCTAACTCGGTAAATTCACGCGAGAATAACAGCACTGAAGACCGTGGAGAAAAAAGCAGTTGCTTCAGGCGCTGTCGTACCATTACAAAACCCTGAGGGTGTCCAAAACCCAAACCCGATAGACGTGGGCTCGCGCAACGCCCAACACATCGACGTAAGTTCCCACACCAATGATGACACGCACCCCGCAAGGGAACAAGAGGTCCGGAACACCCCGGCTCAGGAAGAAAGGCAAGTAAGCCTCCACGACATTTTCGAAATATTGCAGGCACAACAGCTGCCGATCGCTCAACTTCAAAGCCAACAAAAGACCCCGAGCACTGTAGCTCCGCGGGTGGCTCCTCGAGTCGAACAAGTCCCGGAGAAATCAAGTAATGAGGGGTCGGCGACCGACCCAGTCATCATAAAAATGCTCGAGGACCTGACCAGGAGAATCAAGTCCTGGAGTAAAGGATAAATGCAAACGACAAAAAGGTAGAGACCTAAAACACGAGGGTCGATCAAATTCCAGGCGCACCGCCGATTTTGAAAGGCGTGGATACGAAAAAGTTCGTACAAAGTCCTTTCCTTTCAAGCGCGGCCCCGAAGCCCATCCCGAAGAAACTCAGAATGCCCGACCTGACGAAATACAACGGGACTTTGGATCCCAACGAGCACATCACCTCCTACACTTTTGCTGTCAAGGGGAATGATTTAAAAGAGGACGAGATCGAATCCGTCCTGTTGAAAACGTTTGGTGAAACACTGTCGAAGGGAGCCATGATGTGGTATCACAACCTTGCCCCAAATTCAATATATTTGTTCGCCGTGTTGGAAAACTCTTTCATAAAGGCACATGACAGAGCTATTAAAGTTGCAACCATAAAATCAAATGTCTTCAAAATAAGGCAGAGGGAGAGCGAAATGCTGCGAGAATTCGTGTCTTGCTTCCAGATGGAACGAATGGAGTTGCTGCTGGTATCCGTATGGTTGGGCAGTACAGGCCTTCACTTAAGGCCTGAACGAACGGAGCTCAATAGCTTCGAATCAGTTGAAACAAAACCTGATCGAGTACCCCGCCGTCACCTGGGGGGCGTACACAACCGTACCAGTCAAAAATCAGGGTAGAAGACGACCAATTGGGAGTCCCCTCGGGATCGGTATACCCCAGTCGACTCCTGACAAAATAACCAAGACCGATCAAAGAAAGGTACCAAGCCGTATGTGGAGGACCGTAGACACGCACCCAGGCAAAATATATGCCTTGCAACAATCGAAGGGCAGATCGAGGGTACAACCCTTGGGGACTCGTGAGCCAAGTCGGCTACGACCGGTCCTTTATACCAACAGAAGCGCCCCGGCTATCAGAATACAACTTCAACGTCGATGCCTCAAATATCGTATCGGCCATAGGTAAAATCAAAGATACCAGATGGCCGAAGCCCGTATTATCGGATCCGTCACAAAGAAATCACAACCTAATGTGCAAGTTCCACAACACACATGGCCACAGAACCGAGGACTGCAGATAGCTCAGAGAAGAAGTGGCTCGGTTAATCAACAAAGGACATCTTAGGGATTTTCTCAACGACTGAGCTAAAACCCAAATTCGAGAAAGGGAGATAAATAGGAAGAACGAGACAGGAGAACCGCAGCATGTCATCCACATGATCATGGGAGGGATCGACATCCCGCAAAAGCCGGTCCTCAGACAAACGAAGATATCCATCACCAGGGAAAAAAGGACACGATGGTATATGCCCGAAGACGCACTCACGTTCAGTGACGAGGACATAGAGACCTTGTCGCAGCCTCACAACGACGCTCTTGTAATCTCTTCTCTTTTTAATACATTTCAAATTAAATGTGTACTTGTAGATCCAGGTAGCTCGGCTAACATAATCTGATCAAGAGTAGTGGAGCAACTCGGGTTGCTCGAACAAATCGTGCCAGCCACTCGAGTTCTAAACGGATTCAACATGGCAAGCGAGACAACCAAGGGAAAAATTACCATCCCGGTCAACATGGTTGGCACAATACAAAACACCAAATTTCACGTCGTCGGCGGGAACATGAGATACAACGCCTTACTAGGAAGGCCATGGATACACTGCATGAGAGCAGTGCCATCGACCCTCCATCAGATGATGAAATTTCCCTCAAAAGAGGGAATAAAGACAGTATACAGGGATCAACACGCCGCAAAGGAAATGTTCACGGTACACGATGTGGCGCCAACGACAACGCTCGCCACAAAAAAGGAACCAAGGTACAAACAACCGGACAACCATAAGGAGCTATACCCTTAGCCGCTTTCGAGTTCTTGAGTAACGTACCATATCGCGTCCATGGGTGGGTGAAGATAGCACATAACTGAAGTTAAGACGCTATCGCGACTGAGGTATGACTAACCCCCTTTGTTGTTTGGTTAAATTTAGCGCTAACTTGTGTGAAGATACCCAGCAAGGAAAAACGGGATGCCTCCCGACTCAGAAACCTCGGGTCTTAAAGCATGCGTTGCACTCTTTTCCTTCGGTCGGATATTTGTCCCGAAAAGGGTTTTGCCGGCAAGGTTTTTAATGAGGAAGCATGTATATGCTACCCAGGGGGAATTAAAAGAAGTATTCGAAGCTTCACTTCAATCAGCCTCAAATACTGGGGGGCATCATCCTGGGAGACCGTTTTCTCGGTGGAGTCAAAGCAATCATCTTGGGAGACCGTTTTCTCGGTGAAGTCAAAGCAAGCCGAGGAGGATTCCAAGAGGAAATTATGTATTAGGACCAAACGGTCGAAATAACCGTGTCCGCATGAAAGGGTCTAATCCTCGACAGACAAAGAATGTATTTGTACTATGCAATAAAAAGACTGGTTTTTTGCTGACAAAATTTAAAGAAATTGCCATTTTTTAGCGGAAGTCCCCAAAACTGTCTCGGGGACTGCTGCCAAAGCCCAAGGTAGTAATATCCCAAGCGGGTGACCTCGGGTTTGGTCAAAGTTGTAAGAGTTCGAGTATGTCATCACCAGACCATACGATCCTGAATTCAAAGGCTAAGGCTATATATTCGAACTTGTAAGACCCCTAAAAAGGCATACCCTCGAATATAGATGTCGAGGATGAGATACTCGGGATTAAGGCTACGGCCAAATAAGAATGACTACGGTCATTAAGGCTACGGCCAAATAAGAATGATTGCGGTCATTAAGGCTACGACCAAATAAGAATGACTACGGTCATTAAGGCTACGGCCAAATAAGAATGACTACGGTCATTAAGGCTATGGCCAAATAAGAATGACTACGGTCATTAAGGCTACAGAATGACTACGGTCATTAAGGCTATGGTCAAATAAGAATGACTACGATCATTAAGGCTACGGCCAAATGAAGAGTGATTCGGGGACGCCCGACTACCGCCATGAAATTATATCCTGCGAAATATTTCAGAAAGAACCGGTTGAAACCATGTTACCTATGGTGTAAAAAAGAATTTCGAAACATTTTCATGATTGCTCGCGGGGCAAAGCTTCCTGAAGCGCCCGCTCGTCACGACTTATAATCGAGGCTCTTTTGGGTCATCAAAAAGTCGAGCAAACACAAAATATTCCAAGTAAATTTTTCAACAATGAGAAATATAGTCATGCTAAAGTTTGGTTCAAGTTGAATCGAACGAAACCCGAGGGTAGACGTCCTCGAGTAGAAACCTGACTCAAAGGTCGAAAACCCGGGACAGGTTAAACTAAAAACACCAAAAAGCTAGCACATCGAAGCCTAAGGGTTGACAGTAAAGGGCCCATGTGCCGGTTCGACCATGTAACTAAAGGCATAAACGCAAAAGAAGCAGCACTAGGCCATTTTGGTCGGCCATCGATTACGCACCAAAATCAGGAATGTAAGGAAAACAAATGTGAATAAACCAAAATGAACAGAGATCCTCACATGGTGCTTACTAATGCATTTACTAATTCTCCCAACGAAGGTTTATAATATAAAAAAAATAGGGGGCCTAACCTACTCTCGGGGACAGTTCCCCCGAATATCCTTGAACATCTGCACTCACGCTAGAAAGGAAAAACTAGGCGTCGATCTGTCTGCTTTGGCCTGCTTTTACTCTTCATAAATATCAAAGCCTCGAGCGTGTATCACCTTAAGAGTCTCCCTGCGGGACTTACACCGAGCATACTCCTTGCTCCGTCTCTCTTTATGAAAGTCTTCCCTCAGCGCGGCTCGAGCGTCGGTAGCATCCCTCAGGTAAATAGCTACCTTCTTATCAGCTTTCGCTCACGCTTCCTCGGCTTCGCCCGAGCATCGATAGCCTCAGTTTTCGTTCGTAGTATATCGGCTTCAAGCCTCTCTATCTGATGCGTTAACGCCGAACTATCTTCCCGAACATTCCGAAGGTGCACTTCGAGGGCAGAGACCTTGGCTAGAGCACTCTTACTAGCTCCAACATGAGCCTCATCTCGATCCTTGAGCCCAGTACACTCACGCTCGTCTTGATCGCCCCTGCCTCGGAGACGTTCTAAGTCCTCCGTCTTTTTCCGCAGCTGCAACATCAAAGTATTAGACCTTGAAAATAGGAGGAAAAACATGCACGACGCTAAAAGCATACAACACCAAAAGCAAGAATCACCTGTTCCTCGAGGCGACCCTCGTAGTCGCGGCACCAATTAACCTCATACCGAAGGTGATTCAATTCCTTCGCTTGTTTATCGCTAAAGAGCTTGAAGGATTTCTCCCCATCCATAGCCTTCCGAAATTCATACCTAAGCTTATCAAAGACCTGCAGAGGACGGATGTTAGTGAAAAACGGAGATACGAAATCAGAGCACCAGCAATCCATCGGACCTTACCGTGGCACAAAATTGTTGCGTGTCTTCAAACGACAAGTGAACGCCTTTGGTATGGATCTTAGCAGCCCCATCCCGGTCCGACGGGCCTTAATTATGAGACCGCATCGAAGTATCTTTGACGCGCACTTTCCCCCTCGAAGCACTTTCATAAAGACAGTTAGGAAAAGACGAGGGGGAAGCCTCGTCACCGCTTTTGCATCTCTAGGAGGAATTAGCCTCACGGCCAACCTCTCCATCTGCCTAAAACATCTTCCGCTTGGTGCGTTGTCCTAGCCCCGGAGCCATCAACTCTTTACCCTCTTTAGGGAGGTCCAATTTCACTCGCGGTAGCCCTTCGGCATCTGCAAAAGGAGAGGTCAGTCGGGGAAACAACTGGTCCTCAAGGAAAAGGAACTCGGTGGTTCTTACCTTGAGGTCGGGCCTCCCATCCACCCTTCGATAGGTCATTCCATCTACGCTCATCATGAGATGAGCAAGCCATCAGACCTCGAATCCAACCTGTCAAGTCGGTGACTTCGCATGGAGACCACGAGGCCACTGAGAAAAGGAAGAAAAAGATTCAGTATGAGGCATGCGTCCACATTGGACAAATACAATAAGGAAAGGAGTACGCCACTTACGCGTAAGATTCCATTTATGAGGAAACGGCAAAAATTCTGCAGGAATTATGTCGGCGGTCCGCACTCGGACAAATCGCCCCATCCATCCCCGATCTTCGTTCTTTTCTCCCTTGGCAACGGAGGACCTAGAGGTTCAACGCAGCAAGGTAATCAGCCCCCTGCAGTGCATAGGGCGATACAGCCTAATGAGGTGGTCAAGTGTAAACTCGATCTCGGCCTTCTCCGCAAAAAACCTAATCATATGCACGATCCTCCAAAATGATGGGTGGACCTGCGCTAGAGTAACTTGAAATTCCTGGAAAAATTTGAGGATTACCTTATCGAGGGAGCCAAATGTGAAGGGGAACGTATACACGCTCAGAAACCCTTCCACGTGAGTCATAATGTCTTCCCCCGAGAAGGGTGACCCGTAGTGTCACCTCTCCTCCCTATCTACAATCTCTCCGTACTTCCTCAAGGTGATCTTTGCATGTCGACGGCACGGTCCCCGTTCTCGGCTGCTCTGAACATTAGGGGACTCCCCTGGCGCAAGGCCCTCCTTTGAGGCAAAATGTCCTGCGAGTTGTTCGGTGCAAACTAACGGTGTGTTGTCGATCGAACAAGAAATGGAGGCAGACCTTTCCTTTCCCTGACTTACGGGTTCAGGCCCGGCAGCCATAATTATCATGAAGTAAAAGGATAGATACCTGGAGCAAGGATACTTGCCTAAGACAGCGGATCGCTGAGCGATGGAATAATTGTACAAGGAAACTGCTATTCTATAAGAGCAAAACCTTCAAGCAAGAAGCAAGAGTGCATATACTTATATAGAGAGAGAGAGAGAGAGCAGCGGATGTTCACCTAATCTGAAGGCCAATAAATTCCAACCATCTCATTTATTCCCACTTCGGGAAACGCACCGGCGAGGTTGTCTCGGTTATTTCACAAGAACGTCGGAAACCCTTGATAGATTGCACCCGAGTCAGGGATCCCCTCGGTCGTAATCATGAAGCCTTGAGAATCACTTATATCGAAGCAATCCAAGAAGCTTGGCCCCGAGGGCCTGGCTGTCCCAAGAACGGGATGCAGAAAATTGAGATCGAATCAAGAAGGGGTAACTTTGCAAAAGGAAATTCAAAAGCAAATGTAAGAATCTTTATTTATACAAGAATATGTACAAAGTTATGTCTTCACAAATGCTACCCTAAGGGGAAGGGAAAAAACGGGACAAATCTTCACCCTCTCCATCGACTGAATCACGAGCAGAATTGCCATCGGAACCGGCATCCGACGAAGACGTAGGTGATGTCTCTTCCTCCAAAACCGTGGCCTCTTTGACCTCGGTGTGAAAGTCGGCACCCAGAGCAATTGCCTCCTCAAGCGCCAGCCTTCTAGCTTGGGCGCGGGCATGCTCAACAGCTCGAGCCAATTTCCGCCCTGCCTCTTCAGATATTTTTTTGGCCTGGCTATTAGCGGGAACAACGTCCCGCCTGTATGATGCGATTTGATCTTCGGCCTCGAACCTGGCCGCAGATAGTGGAGTTATCTCCTCCCGAGCATTTTGGAGAGAGTCCTAGGTCGAAGTTAGTTCCCCTCACAGAAGTTGACCCTCCAAGGCCATAACCTCAATTCGCCCCCTCAGCTCAAGGTTTTCATTATCCTTAGCTTCTGCCTCCTCTTGAATCCGTTCCACGAGGGCACTCTTCCGAAGTACCTGCAAAAAATAAACCAAATTAGTAAAGATGATTTTGCATGATAACAGTCTTACAAGCGCCACGGTACCTGTTCGTCAAAACTAGCTCTAAGCGCCTGCAGCTCGCCCTCCTTTCGAGTCAGGGAAACCTTTAACTCCCTTATCTCGGAGGCAGACTTCCCGAGCTCCCCTTCGTAGTGGGAAATCTTGTTGTTTAAGATGGTAGGCATGGTCGTATGCTTCCTTGGCCTGCACCATTGAAAGAGGCGGTTAAGCGAATGGAGGAAAAGCTCCGGGATGACTAAAAAGTGAGTCAGAAAAGGCACTCATTCCAGATGTCCCTCAGCCTCTCCAAAAGTGACGGGGGCGTTAGGATTAACTGCGTCCTCAATATCGTCAAATAATCCTTCAAAGGTATAATCTCCCCCTCGAAGGATGTTTTCGCTGGGAGAGCCCCAGTCCCGGGCATCCTTAAGCTCCCCGGAGGAAAATGAGAGGCCCAGAGCAGAACCACACGCAGCGTCAAGGCCAAGCCCTCCGAGCTCATCAAGGTGGACCGTGTCATGGCCCGATGATGGCTCGAGAGTCGCAACCGAACCTCCCTTGACCTCCGAGCGGGGGAGGGCAATATCAGTTATCCTAAGCCCTTCGACCTAACAGTCAGCGGCCGGTGAGACGGTAATGTTCTTCCGTACCCTTCCTACGAAGGAGAGATTATCCTCGTCCTCGCTTTCGACCACGACACAGGGACACGGGATAACGATCGGAGTCGGAACTGAGGCCTTGGTCCTAGACTTGCGGGTTTCGGTCTTCTTTGCTTGAGGAGACTCATATGGCGCTCCCCTTCTCTTCCTCTTGGCCTCGCCAGGCTTCGACGTCGCTTCCTCACCAGGGAGAGGCAGCCTCATCAGCAGGGTATCACCGAGACCTGTATTCAAAGGTTACGTGAGGAAACCTATTTTAAAGATAAGTCACGAGAAAATCTATGGGAGAAATATTACCATGGTTCATGGCTTGCCACCTCGTCTGCGTTAAAACACGCCAAGACCGCCCATTGTACGGGAAGGCAGAATCTATATGTGCGACCCACCCAAACAGATCCTGGATCAGGTCAGGACGCCAAGCGATAGCTGTGAAAACAGGGGGAATTCAATTCCATGTGTACAAATATATATATATATATATATATATATATATATATATATATATATATATATATATATATATATATATATATATATATATATATATATATATATATATATATATATGTCGAATATTACTTACGCGCCATATTCCACTCCTCCGGAAACGGCATCATGTCCGCTGGAATAATGTCAGAGGTCCTCACCCTGACGAACCTGCTCATCCATCCTCGGTCTCTGGTCTCGTCGGTGGTTATGAAAAATGGCTTCACAGATCGATGCTGAAGCTTGATCAGGCCCCCTCGATATAGGCAGGGACTAGTTTGCATTACCAGAGAACGGGTAAGGGCCTGATATTATCCCAAGGGGAAGGGGTTAGGCACCCCTCAGGATCCACAACTGTGGGTCCCAGCCAATAAGTTCTGTGAATTTGGACGGCGAGCAAGTAACAAATAAGGTTCACATATGAGGGGATTTAAAACAAGTATGAAAATCTTTAAAGGCTTTGAATAACATAAAACATTTGAAAAGAAGTGTCCTAGGATTAAAGTAATACGGATCACTTCAATGCAATGCCCGGTATGTCACACCTCGGGGAGGCGGCTACACGTGGTATTTGCGCACCGGTCATCATATCTGTATTCTACCCTTCCCACCCCGTAAAGGTTATTTAAAACGCTTGTGTTGGTCACGGATGCTTATTGCGTGCCGTTACCCTTCCCATCCTATAAGTCCTGGAGGGTGATTAGGACTACTAATCCTACCAAAGGCGGGGACTAGGCTGACTTAGGTGTAAAGGATAAAATACTAGCGACAGTGCAAAACAAGTAGAACACATGTAGTGGGAATCACATAGGACAAGTAATAGGCTCACAAGTTCCTCCACAATTAAATACGTAAGTGGCACGTCTCAAACACAATTAAAGTCTCACAGAAGGTTCGAAAATAGAGTTATTGAGTTGAAAATCAGTGGGTTTCAATAGTTTAGTAAAAGAATATGTTTTGAAAACTTAGTAGTGAAGCAGGGATTCAATTGAGACTGACCAATTCAAAAATGGTAATTGATTTTCAGAAACGCAGTTATAAGTACATAACGATTTAAAGTCTCCAGTAAAACATGGATGAAAAATGATTGAAGCATGGTTTTTGAAATAATCAAGTGATTCCAAAGAAGAGTGATTAAAAATACAACATCTTAACGTAGATTAGGAGTCCACAGTTTAAAGATATTTGCAATAAAAGGAGTAGGTATATTGTTCTAAAAAATACAGTAGCTTTTAAAGAAATACAGAGCAAAGATTCAAAGTAACACGATTTTGAGCAGAGTGAGGTGACTTTGAAACCCAGTAATTTAAAAATAATGGAACAGGAACCAGATAAAGTTTTAGTAAAGAGGGAACAAATGCATGATTCCCAGAATCAGTATTTTGAAAACAGTAGAGGTGAAGAACAGGAGTAAAAAGCATTAAGGTCTGAGATTTTCAAAAGGAACTAATTTGTTCTAATACCAGCAAGAAAACATGATTGGTTTGATTTTAATACGTTTTAGGCCTAAAGTTTGCCTAGGCGTCGTATACATGGCCTAGTTATTTTAAAGGGCGAACATGCATGTTTTGATTCTAATTTAAGAGGGATACATTTGCAGAAACGTTTCAAACAGTTGACCATATTTTAGCAGGATTAAATTAACATGCTGATTAGGTGTTTCAACAACTGCAACTTGAAAAAATATGAAGCCCTAAATAACTGGGCATCTAATGCACATAGGAATACCCAAATATGGTTTCTAAATGCTAATGATTATGAGAATTCAGTAATAGCCTTTTAACAGTCTTATTACTTGTTGTAGGTGTGAATTATGATCATGGTTTGCAAGATGAATATAATAGAAATGCTGAAAGTAAAGAACCTAAAACAGGATTTCTAATGCATGAGGTGCATGTCCTAAACATGTTATCTATTGCACATGTAAGTAAATAAAACCCTATAAGCATGTTTTCTACCCATCACTAGACTAAGCATGCATAGTCCCCTCCCATATTCACTATCCAGCCCCAATTATTTGTTTACAAATTATTACAAACCAAGGATAAATGAATTACAATAATTGCAAAAAGAAAAATAAGAAGCTATTCTATAGAGAGCCTTCAAACAGGCCTAACCTTCCAGCCTCACCCCTGTTGAGCCTCATAGACTTACACGGCCTGGGTGCGGCAAAGCTCCCAAAGGTCCTTATAAGGGCCCTGGCCAATACCAGCACCCAGCAGTTTATCAAAGTTGAGATTGGTGCAGTGTAGAGTTACCAACCTCAATGTATCAAAGTTCAGAAGGAACTCAAGATTCCCTAAGCAATGCTTACATTGAGGAGGTGGAACCTAAGTTTCTAGGAGTTGTGAAAGTGTTTTGTAGTTTAAAAAGAGTTGAGTTTGAAAGCAGTTTTAAGTAACAATTTTGAAATATAACTTCAGAGCACAATGTATTAGTTGTATGAAAACCAGTTTGCAAAAGAGAAGAAGCAGACCAACCATAACTCAGCAGATATGCAGAGTTCAAGCAAACAAACACAAAGAAGGATAGGGAGTTGGGGACAGGTGATCTCACAAGGTAGCAGAAGAATAGAGTTACAAGTCACAAAGCATCACATATCACACAGAGTCACTTATCAAGTATAGAGTCAGAGTTATGCAGCATTTAGACATCATGTGAAGGGGGCAGGTTTATAACATAGGAAGCTAAGCATGTAACAGTAGTCATATTGAGAAAAGAAACATCAAACTACAAACAAGTGAGCATACTAGTTGCATAAGTCTCACATAGAGTCACAAACTGGAGACATATTAGGCTAAGAGGAAGAGTAGGGATATGCTAATTACACAAGACTCAAATAGTTATAGAGAATCACATGGGAAAAGCAGGATAGCAAATGGGAAAGGACATTACAGAGTTATGTTAATTACATGGTAGGCAGTAGAACCATAAGATAAAACACATAAGGAACAATAAGTAAATAAACAAGAACTGTATCATATTGTGTGGAATACAATAATACTAAAGTAGAAACATACCAGTTGAGTAGTAAAGAATAGCAAAGTGCAAGAGGTGGTGTAGCAAACAGCAGTGTTGCAGAACAAGAGAGCAGCAGAGGACAATAGCAGCAGAATGAGAGAGCAACAGCAGGCAATATTCCGAATGAGAGAGAGAGCAATAGCAGGGCACAAGAACAATAGGGGGCTACTCAGCCTCAGCTTTAAGCTGACTGAGTAGTCAATAATAGATGCAAAGAACAAGTAGAGATGAAAGCACAGAAGAGTTTAGAGAAATATTGCTCAGTACTTAGTGTGAGAACTCAGTGTGAACTGTCTGAGTCAGTGTCTGTATTTCAGTGTGAATCTGAATTTTTTTTTTTAGTGTTTGCAAAGAGAGAAAACAACTCTTTATATAGTTTTGAAAAACGAGTAGCACATAGCAAATTATGGTAGTAGCAATCAATCAATATCAATTAAAGATAACAGGACCCCTTTAATCAAAGGATTTTAATTCAAACGATATTATCAAGATGAAATAAGGCAAGGAATCAGTCCAATAGGACTGATTCTCCCAAAAATAGAACAAGAAAGTCATATAGTGTACAAATAGAGCTAGATACATAGTGAGTTAATTAAGGCATGCTGTAATAATATCATATTAAGGAATAAAAATAGGGTAATCAGCTTAGCAATCAACTAAGAAGACTGGAAATCACAGGGAATTAGGAGAAAATAAAAGAAAGCATCACATAAACATGGAAGGATTTCAAAAATTGGTACAGCATTATAAAAGGAAAATACACAATTGTGTATTTAAGGGAAATATCACATAGATATAACAGAAATTCGAAATTGGTACAGCATTATAAAAGGAAAATGCACAATTGTGTTATTTAAGGAAAATATCACGAGAAATCAGTATAAAATCAGCAAGTAAAATAATCAGTGAGGTAAATGGTTGAACTCAATAAGTATTTAAACAACAGTACTGATCAATAAAAAAGATGCTCATAGAACAGCAGGAGAATTAGAAATTATAGCACTGAATCGAACAAGAACAAACGAGTACACATAACAAAGATCGACCTAGAGTATTAGGGTTTCATCAATAGTAGTTCGAATAACAATAAATCACGAAATAATTACTTAAACATGATACAGATAACTAAAACCAAGAAGAAATCATTTTGAAGACAGGGTTAAGAACCCTAGTGTTGAAATCATTAAAAAAAATGTTTTTCCGTAGAAAACCATGGGAAAATATCATAATAATGTAAGAACGTAAGCAGACATTAAGAAAAAATCAAAAATGCAAATGGTTAGGGTTTCGTGTAACCCGCAAAAGAGGGCAAATCCTCAGAGATGGCATAGATTAGGCCGGAAAACATGTAAACTTACTCAAATAGCCGGGGATTGGCCGAAAAGTGGCAAGAGACTCAACGGAGGCAAACGGACTGCTCCGGGCCCGTTTTGAAGAACTCGGGGCGCCATTGAGCGAGTGAGGGGTGAATAGATTACCACGAGGTAGTGAGGAGCCATGGGTTCCGGTGAGAGAACCGGCCGGAGAGGAGAACAGACCCATCGGAGGGGAGATTTCTAGAGAGTAACTGAGAGAGATAGAGAGATGAGAGATGAAAGGTCTTGAAGGAAAATGAACGGGTGGGGGAGGGGTTAGGTTAAATGATATTTTTGGTATGGGTTGATCTGGGCCGTTGATCATATTTGATCAACGGCTCAGATTAAGCCAGGGATTGGGCCGGGTATTTTAATTTGGGCTGGGTAGTTTTAATTAAATCTGGGTTGGGGTTCAATTATGGCTAGATTTTAAATAAAAATAGGCTAGTTGTTAAATACCCAATAAAAAATAGGAAATTAATTAATAAAAATATAATAAATTAAAAGGATGAGATTAAGTTAAAAATAAGTAAAATTATAGTAATTAAACAATATAAAAATGTAAGAAGCATGAATTTCGAATTTTAAAAGTATATAATGACTAATTAGGCCATAATTGCAAAAAATGATTGTAATTGAAATTAAATAGTACTCAATTGGCCAATTTACGAAATAATTGAAATTTAATAAGTAAAAAGTGATTATAAATGACATATTAAATTAAAAAATATTTTGAGATTATTTAGAGCGTAATTTATGAATTATAAAAATATGAACATAGGAAATAAATAGGGAATACTTCAAATAAAAATGTAAAAATTAGGAAAAAAATTCACTATTACAAATAATGATTTTGAAAACTTATATGCAAGTTTAAAATAATTTTGAGGAAAAATTGGGTATCAACAGCTACCCCTCTTTACCCGGGAAGGATGAAAGAGTTGTCGGGTAAAGACATGATGGCCAATTTTGACCTGAGATGAAGCTGCGGGATAGAATTCGGCCGCACATTGGTTTCTGAGCTGTCTACATATCCCTGGGTTTACAAGAATCAGGCCTCATGTAGTTCCGGAGTCATCGGCGAAATATACTGACGATGTTTTACAAGAACGGACACAAGGTGCATGGTGGGGTAAGAATACGAAGATCTTTCGGGGTTGTGACGAAGAACTGGAGCGGTCCGCTCCTGCCTGGTTGGTTGTTCTGGCCGGGTTACCTGCAAATAAAGATCGGACGTATATTGCATAATATAAACATGATGCAAGTTCCCGTTGGACTATGAAATGTTGTCTTCGGACAATTAGGATGATGTCCTTAGACCATGATGTCCTGGGCCATGAATCGCTTGGTGCGGGATTCGTAGGCTATGAAATGATGTTCTCGGGCCATGAGGATGGTGCCTTCGAACCATGATGCCTTTGAATAATGATATGCAAGTTGGATATAAGAGATCCGCAGGCTATGAAGTGATGTTCTCGGGCCATGAGGATGGTGCCTCCGAACGATGATGCCTTTGGACAAGTTGGCGATATTTCAGCCCATGAAGAGTGCAATAGTATGATGCTGACAAGACAGAGCTTAGTCTTGCGATTTGCAAAAGGAAAGCGGGGCAGATCTTAGCCCCGAAAGAAAGCGTAGATACATATCGTTGCGAAAGGTAATTGTTCTGGGGGAAAAAATTAGATAGGAACTATGCGTAGTGAAGTAAAATGCGGGTAGAGGTAGCGTAGAACCTCAAAAGGCAGAATGATAGCCTTATGCAAGGAGTAAAGAGAATGTCGGGAGACAGTGCTTAGTCTCGGAAGGCAGAAAGGTAGCCTTATGCAGATCGAGGTAGAGAATGCAGGGAGACAGTGCTTAGTCTCGGAAGGCAGAAAGGTAGCCTTATGCAGATGCAAGAAATAAAATGCGGGGAGACAGCGCTTAGTCTTGGAAGGCAGAAAGGTAGCCTTATGCAAATGGAGGTAGAGCTTAACCTCATGCAGATGGAGACAGATCTTAGTCTCGGAAGGCAGAAAGGTAGCCTTATGCAAATAGAGGTAGAGCTTAACCTCATGCAGATGGAGACAGATCTTAGTCTCGGAAGGCAGAAATAGCCTTATGCAAATGATGCGAATGTGGGAAGATAAAATGACAGTAAGAGTTCTTAGCTGATGATAAATTATGGCGATATGATTGTTGTGAATACAAAGCTGCTTGCGGTGATAGTAAATGTTGGCAATGCGGGATGGGTTTGAGAATGTTTTGAGATGTCTTGAAAAGATAAAAAGATACTTTGGGCTCTCGTCGTCTTTATGACTGCGTTCAAAGAAAAATCGTGAGTTTTGTAAAGAGGAAGGTTAGTTTGTATCCCCTACTGGCTTGATCCGGCCTGCTTGCTTGATGATGATGACTTTGCTTGTACCGCGGGGGTAGCGTTGCTAAAACAAACTGCTTTTTGAGAAAAATAAATATGCATGATTTTGTAAAATATGATATGATATATAGAAAGCATAGTTTTCTTTGGATGAACCGACGACCGTGACGCGGTTCAAGACATTGCAACCTCCATTGCGACGGAGATTTGAGAGTTCCTTCTCAACCCTTGACCCAATTTGATGGGTGAAGACTTCTGGTTGTTACTGGTGCTGTGCTCGGCTGAACTTGCTTCGGAATTTTGAGGTCCCCCCTCAAAATTCTGCCCCAATTTCCATTCGTGGAGAAAATGAAATTGTTATTAGAATGTGACTAAACCCACAGGGCTGCCTACGTATCCCCTCTTAAACGGGAATCAGGTCAGGCGTAGTTCATTTTGCAGCATTGATAGAAGCATAACAATTACAAATAGTAGCGCTTGACTGCATCTGAATTGATTGGTTTAGGCCGAACTTCTCCATCCATTTCCGCCAGTATGAGTGATCCTCCTATTAGCACTCGGTGAACCATGTACGGGCCTTGACAATTAGGAGAGAATTTTCCTTTTGCTTCGTCTTGATGAGGATAGATTTTCTTTAACACCAGTTGCCCCGGTGTGAATCGTCTTGGTTTGACTTTCTTGTTGAAGGCTCTGGTCATTCTGTTCCAATATAGCTGACCATGATAAACCGCGTTCATTCTCTTTCCGTCTATGAGGGCCAACTGCTCATAACGGCTTCTTACCCATTCTGCGTCGCTGAGCTCAGCTTCTTGTATAATTCTCAAGGATGGAATTTGTAGCGACCCAGCCGGTCATTTTGTGTGTTGGGACTCCGTTCCCGTGAATGACTCCTTCCATAGCGA
>ML271430.1:18381-85585 GCA_005239495.1 Nicotiana undulata | reverse complement strand
TTTGTCCGCTCCTACGGGGCCGCGCCTGCGAGCAAAATTCCGCTGGTGCGAACCTCGCGCCTGTGGCTCATGGCCGCAGGTGCGGTCACACCAGTAAATTCCCACCAGCAGTTCAATTGCTTGGTTTTGACCCCGGTCGGGGTCCGGGAGACTCCTGGGCCCACCCGAGCCCTCGACAAATTATACCAACAAGTCCCAAATCACATGACGGACTTGATCGAGCTCTCAGAACACTAGAAACATCATTCAAACCAAGAATCACTCTCCAAAACCCCTTAGATCAAGCTTAGGATTTCAAGAAAAATTTCAACGGCTCATCAATACGCCGAACGGGTCTACACTGCTCGGAATGACCCCAAATTTTGCGGACAAGTCATAAATGACTGTACGGAACTATTGCCAGTTCCGGAATTCCATTCGGACCATGCTATCACGAGGTCCAATTCCAGGCTGAATTCCAAATCACATGAAATCCTGAATTCCAATTCAGGTGCCGAAATACTCCCGGGTCATCAGAAACCCGAGGCGAACACACTCCCAAGTCCGAAATCATCATCCGGAGCTGCTGGAGCTGTCAGAACTCGATTCCGAGGTCGTTTGCTCAAAATGCTGCTCGGAACCAAAATCAGCCAAATAGGCTAGCCTTCAGGAACCAAGTGTTCCTGAACTGGCCAAAACACTTCCGAATCTCAAACTACCGGCCCACACAAGTCATAAGGCACAAGTAGTCGCTATGGGAAGAATCATTCACGGGAACGGAGTCCCAGCACACGAAACGACCGGCTGGGTCGTTACAGATAATTTCCTTAACCTGGTTCAATTATGATTATCTAGGAAAGTCCTCCTAATATGCTCCACTCTCGGGTGAGCTCCGTAACTCTAAAATCTACTTATGTGAATACTTGTATTGAGAAATTGTATGCAGATAGCTATGTCTATCATTACGTGTTATAATGTTGTTTAACGAAAAATATTTAAAAGAAGAAAAGGGAATGTTTCGAGTGGCACAATGTGCATATTACTTGTGATTCAGAACTGAGGTCTAAATCCTCGCATTTTAATATGATTTGATATGATTAAATCGGGCTACGAGCCGCGGTGGAAGTTATATAAGGACGGGATCCTAGTGATGAAAATTCTTGTGTTTAAATTCTCCCTTGTGAAATTAAAATTTTACTATAGTACTACTAATAGGGAGTCATGCCTGTTAGGTTTATTTGAAAATTTTTGTATAAAATTTATCTTTGAATAATTTTCCAAATCCGTGTTATAATTATTGAGCTTTGACCGGCGAGGTGGGTGCCCGCCCATGTGGCGTTAAATGAGAGACGTTAATTCGGGTAAATAATTATGAGGTCTTCATGCATCGCATCTCGTTATCAGTATTGTGAAGGTTTGAAAGGGGATTATTGTTACGTGAAGTTATTTGGTGATTCTGTAATTGATTATGAACAACTATTAAGATCATACTGAACCAAAAGGGTGTCCCTTCGAATGGTCAGATGAATGTGGGTTGACCTTTCAGAAACTCATGATTTTCCTTGACTTCAGCACCGGTGTTGGTGTTACCATCAGCACCAGGTGGACAGGTGGTATCGGGTTACAAGCTGTAACAAAAGAAATAAGGGTGATATATATAGGGAGGAGCACTAAGGGTGGACAGGTGGGAGCGGGTTGCACGCCCAACAAGGAGCAATAACGGAGAATATTCACGTTTTACTGTTTATAAAATAAAGGCTGGAACACTCATTGTTTTATTGTTATTATTTCATAGTTTGCTCTTACTGTTATTTAAAGTAAAACTTGTTCGGTTTACAATTGTTGAGACATAAATATTGTGAAAGGCTTTGACTTAAATTGTGAAAATCTTTTTATAAATAAAGAGATGTGATTGTCTGGTGGGAGCGGGTTGCACGCTGCAACAAGGAGTAATAAGGGTGGAAAAGTAGGATCGGGTTGCACGCCGCAACAGTAGAAATAAGGGTGATATATATAGGGAGGAGCAATAAGGGTGGACAGGTGGGATCGGGTTGCACGCCGCAACAAGGAGCAATAAGGGAGAATATTCACGTTTTACTGTTTATAAAATAAAGGCTGGAACACTCATTGTTTTATTGTTATTATTTCATATTCTGCTCTTACTATTATTTAAAGTGAAACTTGTTCTGTATACAATTGTTGAGACATAAATATTGTGACAGGCTTTGACTTAAATTGTGAAAATCTTTTTATAAATAAAGAGATGTGATTGTCTGGTGGGAGCGGGTTGCACGCCGCAACAAGGAGTGATAAGGTTGGACAGGTAGGATCGGGTTGCACGCTGCAACAGGAGAAATAAGGGTGATATATATAGGAATGAGCAATAAGGGTGGACAGGTGGGAGCGGGTTGCGCCCCGCAACAAGGAGCAATAAGGGAGGACATTTATATTTTACTGATTTTTAAACATAAGGATTTGAAAACTTACTGTTTTACTTTAATGTTTATCATATTATGTACTTACGGTTGTTTCAAAGTGGAATTTGGAAATTTAGAAACTTATGTGAGAATGGGTTATAGATGAGACCTGGAAAAGGTGGCTGAGTTATTTTATTCATACATATTATTGTTTTGTTTTGTTTAGAATTTCCTTCTTTATTTATTATATATTGTTCACAGGTTATATCGTTAATGCCCCGCAGTAGCCTCGTCACTACTTCTTCGAGGTTAGGCTCGGCACTTACTCAGTACATGGGGTCAGTTGTACTGATACTACACTCTGCACTTCTTCTGCAAATTCACGTACCAGTCAGAGTTAGGTGAAAGTAGTAGCTGACATTATTCGCACGGAGACACGAGGTAGATCTGCATGCGTCCGCAGATTCATGGAGTCTTCCCTTTATTATTTAGATATTGATTTATTTCATTCAAAACAGTGATATATTTCTTTCGGCACAATTATTTGTAGTATTCTCTAGTAATTCATGAATTGTGACACCAGACCCTGGGTAGTTATACATTTAGTATTAGTTCGTGGTTCACCTTATTATTTCCAATATTATTGTTGATATCAGTTATTGGCAATTTTTAGATTTCGTGTTTATTTGGAATTTTGTATTCGTGTTTAAATAAATTTAAAGGAAAATGGTTAATTAAGTTTTAACATTGGCTTTCCTAGCAAACGTGCTGTTAGGCGCCATCACGATCCCGAGGGTTGGGAATTTGGGTCATGATAGGAAGGGTTGAATCGCACTAGACTAGAGCACATAAACATGGTAATAATCAATCAAGGAAAGCACCAAACAATTAATTAAGGAAAGAAAACTTAGAACATTATTTAAAGTAAGCCAGAAGTAACAAGTACATAGACGCGTGAAACAGTGTTTTTCACACGGTAATTAGGGAATCAAGCAGATATGGGGAATCAAAGACTCCTAGGTATAGGGTATGTGAAATTGGTCAACAATTAATCGGCAAGAGTCATAAAACAGATAGACAAAATTATTGAAAATACAATAAAGAATCGAAAACCCTAATTTTTAGGGTAAGAAATTAGTCGGAAATATCTACCAAAAATCATAATAGAGATGCACATAGATAGATATACGAAAAATTAAAGACAAATGTTTAACATATGTAAAGAACCATAACATATCTGAAAAAATCTGAACCCTAATTTTAGGGCAAGTAAAATTAGTCACAAATATCAACGAAAATCAGAGTAAAAATGCACATAGATAGATATATGAAAGCATTAAAGAAAATGTTTAACAAAAAATAGAAAAACTATGACAGATCTAAAAAGATCTGAACCGTAGATTTAGGGTAAATGAAAAATCGAACAAAATCTCCGAGATTCATACCATAAAGAGACAAAGAATGAACATAGATGAAAAAGAAGTGAAGGTTCGAACCAGATTTGGTCCAGAATGAAGGAAATCGGCTTGC
This sequence comes from Nicotiana undulata, assembly GCA_005239495.1. Classification (NCBI taxonomy): domain Eukaryota; kingdom Viridiplantae; phylum Streptophyta; class Magnoliopsida; order Solanales; family Solanaceae; genus Nicotiana; species Nicotiana undulata. The sequence continues at coordinate 81,659 of ML271430.1, read as the reverse complement.
CATGTTAGGCAAGCAATTATGTTATGCCATAAACGAGTAGCCAATAGCGACAAAGGATCAATAAGGTAAGAAAATCCTCGATTAATTCCATATCGGGTTGGAATCGAAGGGGATTAGGGGTAAAAGCTCTAGGGTTTCAGAAGAGGAGAAGAAGAGAGAGTTTGAGGGCGGCGGGGTTTAGGGAAATGAGGGATTAAGGTTAGGGTAGTTTAATTAAAAAGGGACGGGTGAATGGGGGTCGTTGATCTTGCAAGATCAACGGCCAGGATTAAAAATAGGTTTGGGTCGGGTATAGAGATGGGTTACCGATTGGGTATTGGATTAAGGGTTGTTTGATTTGTGCTGGGGTTTTGGGCCGGTATATATTAGGTAATTGGGATAGGGTTGGTCCGAAAAATGTTTTAAAATGGGCTATTATTCAAATACCCAATTTTAATTAACAAATAATTTATAAGAAACGATAAATAAGTAATAAAAATATCATTTGTGCATAAAACAAGTAAAACTAGTTATTTAATACTATAAAGAGCATAAAAGGATTATTTTGGCATAATTAAATTAATTATAAGTACATATAGACTATTATTGCAAATGTGCAATTTTGGCCTTAAAATGCAAATGCAATTCTGACAAATATGTTAATATTTTTAAAAAAGAATATGGGTATAAATGGTTAAATTAGGTGATAAAATAATTGGTGATGCAATTAATGAGTATTTATATAATAAAATGCAAGAATAAATTAAAGGTCTATAATCAGGTTATGATGTATATGCACTATTTTGAAAGTATATATGTATATTAAAAAATATGAGGAAAAATTGGGTATCAACCGTTGTTGAGGTTTTGGAAGTTGATATGAGTTATTCTGTTTTATTTAGTATTTCAGGTGGTTATTCCTGTTATGTTGTAATTAAATGTTAGGGTTACCTAGTCTTACAGACTAGGTACCATCGCGACATCCTAACGTATAAAATTGGGGTCATGACAAGCTAGTATGAGAGCTCAAGGTCCATAGGTGTTACGAGCCATAAGCAGGTTTAGTAGAGTCTTGCGGATCAGTACGGAGACGTCTGTACTAATCTTTGAGAGGCTATGGAGTTGTTAGAAAAAATACACTTCTTTGATTCCTTATCGTGCGAATTTGTTGACTTCAAAATCTAGATCTTTGTCTTTCTATTCTTTCGCAGAAGGTGAGGACAAGAACTGCTAGATCCAACGATCAGACACTATGCCCCCTGCGAGAGGCCGCGTCGGGGCAAAGGTCGAGGAAGGGCACGTGGTGTAGCTAGATAACCTACGCAAGCTACGAGTGAGGAGTCACCAGTAGCTCCAGTTAGGGGCGGGCACCCGAGGCGCCTGTTGCTTCCCTTGCACTTTAGGAATCCCTCGCACAGTTCTTGAGCATGTTCAGTACTCTAGCTTAGGCAGGGTTGATTCCACTTGCACCAGCCACAATCACAGACTTGGGGAGGAGCTAAGACTCCCACGGCCCGTACTCCATACCAGCGGTCCATGTTGATCAGGTCCTAGAGGTTATATATGTGCAGCTTGTTATTCCGGTTCAGCCCGAGGTTAGGGCAGTGACATCTCAGGAGGAACAACTTAGACATGAGAGGTTCAAGAAATATTATCCTCCTACTTAGAGTGCCTTAGATTAAGAGGATGCATAGGGTTTTCTAGAGAAGTGCCACTGTATTCTCCGTACCATGGGTATTGTCGAGACGAGCGGAGTTGATTTTACTACATTTCAACTGTTAGTAGTAGTGTATAAGAGGAGGCAGACTTACGAGGAGGGTAGCCCAGCCGATGCAGCTTCACTTACATAGAGTTAATTTTTAGAGATGTTCTTGAGAGAGTTTGTTCTCTAGACCCTTCGGGATGCATGGCGCGCGGAGTTTAAGCAGCTGCGCCAGGGTACTATGATAGTGTTTGAGTATACCATCTGATTCAATGAGTTGTCCAGAAATGCACCAATCATGATTTTTATAGTCAGGGAGCGAGTCTGTCAATTCATCGAGGGGATCAACTATGGTATTAGATTCAGCATGGCTCGAGAGTTGGAGACACATGCCCATATCAGCAGGTGGTATAGATCGCACGGAGGTTAAAGGGTATACGGGGACGTGAGAGAGGACAGGGAGGCCAAAAGGCCTCGAGGTACTAGAGGATTTAGTGGTGGCCATGTTGCAACTACAGCCCGTCGTTGTAGAGGCTATGTGAGACATCCAATTCATTCAGCACTTCCAGCCTCTATTGGTGATCCAGTTATTCTGAGGTCTCAGGTTGCACACTTTGCTCAGCCATTTTCTAGTGCACCTCCTGCAAGAGGTGCCTTCAGTAGTTAGTCCAGCCGACCAGGCCAAGGCTAGTTTTAGCAGCCTCGCCTAATAAGAGATTTCTTTGAGTGTGGTGATACCTTTATATGGTGAGGGACTGCCCCAGACATAGGAGGGTTGCACCTCCACAGGCTACTCAGGCTCCATGGTTGCCACTCCAGGTTTCGCTCCACCTGCACAGCTTGCTAGGGGTGGGGGTCAGGCACGTAGAGATCTCCATAGATGGGGAGGCCAGGCCAAATGTTATGCTTTTCTGGGAGAATGGAGGTAGTCGCATTAGATGCAGCTATCACATGTGTGGTTCTCGTTTGTCATAGAGATGCATCAGTCTTATTTAACCCGGGATCAAGTTATTCGTATGTTTCATCTTACTTTGATCCATATTTGGACATATCTCATGATTCCTTGGGTTCTCCTATTTATAAGTACACTTATGGGAGATTATATTGTTGTGGACCGTGTGTATTGGTCGTGTTTAGTTGTTATTGGTGGTTTTGAGACCAGAGTTGATATATTCTTGCTCAATGGTAGACTTTGATGTATCTTGGGCATGGACTGGTTATCGCCTTATCATGCTATTCCGGATTGTCACGCCAAGACTGTTACACTAGCTATTCTAGGTTTGTCACGGTTAGAGTGGAGGGGTACATTGGGTTATGTTCCTAAAAGGGTGGTGTCCTTTATAAAGTCTCAACGGATGGTTGAGAAGAGGTGTGATTCTTATCTACCCTTCGTGAGAGATGTCAGTGTTGATACTCCTACCGTTGAGCCAATTCTGGTGGTGAGAGACTTCCCAAATGTATTCCCAGCATATCTTCCAAGCATTCCACCCAATAGAGATATCGATTTTAGTATTGACTTGTTGCCGGGCACTCATCCTATTGCTATCCCACCCTATCATATGGCACCCGCATAGTTGAACGAGTCGAAGGAGTGGTTGCAGGAGTTGCTTGATAAGGGTTTCATTCGGCCTAGTGTGTCACCTTGGGGTACTCCGGTTTTGTTTATAAAGAAGAATGATGTATCTATGTGCATGTGTAATGATTATCGGCAGTTGAACAAGGTTACAGTGAAGAACATGTACATATTACCTCACATTGATGACTTATTTGATCAGCCACAGGGTTCCAGAGTGTTCTCGGAGATTGATTTGAGGTTAGGGTACCATCAGCTAAAGATTCGGGACCCGGATATTTCGAAGACTACCTTCAGGACTCGGTATGGTCACTACAAGTTCTTTATGATATCATTTGGGCTGACCAACGCCCCTGTAGCATTTATGCACCTGATGAACAGTGTATTCAAGCCATATCTTGATTCATTCGTCATTATGTTGATGGACAACATCTTAGTGTACTCCCGCAGTTGGTGTAACGACCCGACAGGCCTTTTTGAGCATTTGCACTTCGCTCGGTAGTTTGGGGGAACGAGTAACTATGTATAATGTATTAGGACTTGTGTGAAAAATTTGAGTCTTTCAGAGTTGATTTGATATGTTTCGGCGCGAGTTTTTGGAAGTCAAATGTTCATTAAGTTTGATTTGAGGAGCTTTTCATTGTTTCGGTGTTGTTATGCGTGATTTGATGCCTTGAGTATGTTTCATGTTATGGGACTTTTTGGTATGTTCATATGGAGTCCCGAGAGGCTCGGGTGAGTTTCCGATAGGTTTGGGTTGATGTAAAGACCCATAAACTTTCTTGTCTAAAAATGATACCCGGGTAGGTTCCCATATTGTTATAGTTGTAGAAATTCTTACAAACGGACCTTTTTAAAATAAAAAGTAACCCGGGACTTAAAAGATATAATTTCCCAGAATTGCGCGGATCTGCGGTCCACTACGCGATCGCAGATCAGGTATGCAGACCGCATAGTGATTGCATACCTGGACATCCTGTTGTCTAGTTTGAGGACACCTATGCGGCCCAAGATGTGATCGCATTTTGAGAATGCAGGCCGCATGGTTGTCGCACTCTTGCACCTTGATTCTTGCGGAGGGAGTTATGCGACGCACTATGCGATCGCATAACAAGTATGCGGACCGCATAGTGGTCGCATACCTGGGTGGTCTATTTTCCCTTTTGGCCCAGCTGAGGGCCATCTATGCGATAGGAATGCGGACCGCATAGCAGGAATGTGATCGCATTCCTGACCGCATTTCCTGCTTCGGGGCTTCTAATTTCTGATTTTAAAACGTGACCCCTAGTTTAATAGAACACCCCTCCCCTTCATTTTTAACACCTATTTGACTAAAATAGAGAGAAGTGAGAGTGGGTTCTAGAGAGATAAGTCCTCATCTTCCCCGAATTGGTCCTTCATCTCTACTCAGGCCCGGAAATTATATAGTAATCTTCATCTTCTTCACTATAAGAGGTAAGTCCCCACCCAATTCCCCCTTTAATTCTCAGGTTTTGGTTAAAAGGATAAAACACACATGAATTGGTTTTTGAAGATAAAGCTAAGACATTGCATGCATGTTCATGATCTATTCTAATATAGCAAGAGGGGGTAAGGTAGAGCAATTTTCCACTACAAAGGGGATTAATTAATCAAAGGGACCACATAGTGTTTGATAAAATGCTCAAATCAATTCAAGACTCCTAACTCTAAGTTAAATGTGTCACATTGTGAACTAGATTGGAGACGATAGAAGGTCTGGTGGGTTGAAAATAGAAATTAAAGGGGAATTTTAACTCAAGGTATGTATGGCTAACTTTAATCTTCATAGAGTTACCATGTTGGTGTCCGAGCATTCGGTATGAGTTTCTTGCTTGAGCATATGTGAATTGATTGTTCCAATGTATTGAGGCATAAGATTCTATTCTCTGATCGTTTTAGTTGATCACCATACTACCATGCTACTTGAAATTGCGAAAGGTGATTTCTTTGTGATTACTCTATCATGTGTAAGGTTCGTTAAATGCTTGAATATGTTGGTATGAAAGAATGATAACGAACCCAAATGTGTGAATGCATCTAAGTGCTAAGGGTTGTGTAGCAAGTGATGAAAAGGAGTTGTGGATTGATTTAATTGAACTAAATGACTATGGCAATATCGTATATGACTCGTTGTTTGGCAAGGATTATTGTGGTTTTGATTTCATACAGATTGTTGGTTGTAATGAATTTATATTCTTGTTGATGAAAATCCTTGTGATTGAATTGTGGGTTGTTATTGTTGCTACGAAATGTGATTGTACGGTGGGATCGGGTTGCGTGCCGCAACAGGAGGAATAAGGGTGATATGTAAGAAGTAATAAGGGTGGAATGTGATTGTACAGTGGGATCGGGTTGCGCGCCGCAACAGAATGTCATAAGGCTGGAATGTGATTGCCGGTGGGATCGGGTTGCGCACCGCAAAAGGAAGAAATAAAGGTGGATTGTTGAGAAGGAATAAGGGTGGAATATGATTGTGTTGAAATAAGAATCTGTGAAACTCCCAACTGTGTTTGTTTCTGTATCTCTGTGCAATAATTGTTTGGCTTCTCTGACTGTCTTATATCTTGTGTAATGTTTGATTCTATTTAGAATAAAGTTTGTTCATACATGTTAGTACTATTCAACGGTACTAACGTCCCTTTTGCCGGGGGCATGGTTCCATAGAAGGTAGCCCAGTCCGCCGATAGTGGTGCCTCCTCTTCATCCCTTCAGCAGTTCTGGTAAGCCCCACTTCCTCTCGGGGCCGTGTGTAGTCTATACCGTCTTCTTTTGTGTATGTTGTGTCATTAAAGGTATAGTCGGGGCCTTGTTCCTGGCAGGTTTATGTAAAACTCCTAGTACTCTTAGAGGCTCCGTAGACACTATGTGGGTTGTATACATGTATTTTGGGCGGTAGCTGTGTTCTGTCGAAATCGTGGTCCGTATTGGAAAGGTTGTATTTATTATATACGTTTTTCGATTATCAAATGTTGAAGGTTAAAAGAGGAAATGAACTTATGTTGTAAATCATACTTTGAACTTAAATTGGCTAATTCATATGGTACAATGTATATTATAGACACGGGGCAACGCGTTGGGTAGTAAAGGCAAACCAGGTTCGCTTGACCGGAATCATCCGATTAGGCGCCGTTCTCGTCCCTCAGTTTTGGGGCGTGACAAACTTGGTATCAGAGCCTAAGGTTTTAAAAGTGTCCTAGGATGTCTCAGAGCCGTGTTTAGTAGATCCCTTCTTATCGGTGTGTTGTCGACCACATCTATAATTAGGGGGCTGCATGGACATTTAGGAAAGTACCCATTTATTGCTATTCTAACTCGTGCAATGTTCCATTTTTCAGTAAGTGGAACCCAAGAAGAGAGCCCAACTCGTCCTAGAGGCCAGTGCCACCCCAGGTGTGGCCATAAATTCTCAATCTGATGGTGCGGGTGAGGACAATCCCCCGACCATGAATCAGCCTGACTCTTCCGTTCCTGGCCAGACTATTCCAGTTCCTAGTCCAGCGCAGGGTGCTACGATCCCTCCCGCTGATATTCTTGATCCTCCTCCAGCCCCAGCTTCGGGTCCCGGTATTTCTAATGGGGACATCAGGGGAGCTATTCATATGTTGATGCAGTTGGTGGCCTCTCAGGCCCAGAGATCAAATATTGCCCCTGCACCCTCGAGTGAGCAAGGGGATTCTTCAGGTTCCAGGGTCAACCAGTTTCTGCGGTTAGCCCCTCCATAGTTCACAGGCACCGACCCAGAGGCCGATCCTCAGGATGTTATAGATGAAATGTACAAGACTCTTCGGGTTATGAGGGATACTGAGACAGGGGGAGTTGAATTAGCTTCCTATCATCTAAAAAGAGCTGCATAATAATGGTTCGAGATGTGGGAGAGTTCCCGTGGAGAGGGGAGCCCTCCGGCGAGGTGGATGAGTTTGTAGATGCTTTTATGGATCATTTCTTGCCCGCTGAAACTAGGGCAGCCCGTGCTGCAGAGTTTGAGGTCCTTAAGCAGGGCAACATGAGTGTTTGGGAGTATCATATGGAGTTCGTGCGCTTGTCCAAGTATTCTATCCACATGATGCCGACTATGGAGGCCAGAGTTCGTCGATTTGTTCAGGGCCTTGGTCCCTTGGTTATCAATGAGGCTGCTACAGCTGCTTTGCACTCAGATATGAACTATGGGAATATTGTGGGATTTTCCCAGGCTACGGAGGCTCAGAAATTGAAGATAAGAATGGAGAGAGAGAGTAGTAGTAGGGCCCGGTTAGTGGGAAACCCTGGAAGTTCAGTTGGAGGTGTGAGATCAGCCCTTGGGAGAGGATCATCAGGGCCATCTCAGTCCTATGCTCAGTCCTCAGCCAGAGCGCCGCCATCAGGGCACAGTTATCAGCAGGGAGGTCGCATTGGACCAGGTAGAGATAGCAGGAGGTTCCATCAGTCGGGTCATTCAGGCGGGAGGTTCCAGCATCAGTGGAGGGCCCCATGCCCTAAGTGTGGGAGGTTTCATTCTGAGCCATGTTACTTGGATATCCCGGTATGCTATAGATGCGGAGTGAGGGGCCATGTTCAGCGAGACTGTCGTGCACCCAGTCAGGGCACAGGTAAGGGTACTGCTCAGCCATCCAGTTCCTCAGCCGCTACGTCTTCAGCACGCCCTCTAGCACTATTAGGGCGCGGTGCATCTAGGGGTAGAGCACGGGGTCAAGGGGGACCCAGTCGGTTCTATGCTTTGAGTGGTCGCCAGAGTGCAGAGGCTTCTCCAGATGTGGTTGCAGGTATTATGTTTGTTCAAACACGTGATGTTTATGCCCTTATTGATCCCGGATTTTCATTGTCATATGTTACTCCATTTATTGATTCATGTTTTGGGATAGAACCCGAACAGCTTCATGAGCCATTCTTAGTGTCGACTTCGGTTGGTGATTCTATTATGGCCGCGCGAGTCTATAGGAATTGTGTTGTCACGGTGTGTGGTCGGGATACCACGTCCGATATTATAGAGTTAGAAATGATAGATTTTGATGTAATTATGGGGATGGATTGGCTCTACTCGTGCTTTGCTAAACTCAACTGCCGAACTAGAATTATGAGGCTCGAGTTTCCTAATGAACCAGTTATTGAATGGAAAGGGAATGATGTTATGCTGAAGGGTAGGTTTATTTCCTCTCTTAAGGCCTCCAAGGTGATCAGGAAGGGGTGCATCTATCATTTGATCCGGGTTGCGGACACCACTTCAGAGGTGCCTGCTCCCAAGTCCGTGCCGGTTGTGAATGAATTTATTGAAGTATTTCCGGATGATCTTCCTGGGATTCCACTAGATAGAGAGATCGATTTCGGGTTTGATGTATTGCCAGATACGCAGCCAATATCTATTCCACCCTACAGGATGGCGCCAGTAGAATTGAGGGAGTTAGAAGAGCAATTGAAAGATCTGTTAGAAAAGGATTTCATTCGGCCAAGTGTGTCGCCTTGGGGCGCACCGGTTCTTTTTGTCAAAAAGAAGGATGGATCGCTTCGGATGTGTATTGATTATCGGCAGCTCAACAAGGTCACCATCAAGAACAAATACCCATTGCCTCTGATAGATGATTTATTCAACCAATTGCAAGGTGCTAGGTTTTTCTCCAAGATTGATTTACGGTCCGGGTATCATCAGTTGAAGATAAGGGAGCAGGATATCCCTAAGACCGCCTTCAGGACTCGTTATGGGCACTTTGAATTTTTGGTAATGTCTTTTGGGCTAACCAACGCCCCAGCAGCTTTTATGGATCTTATGAATCGAGTTTTCCAGTCGTTTCTTGACTCTTTTGTGATAGTCTTCATTGATGATATCCTTGTTTATTCTTGAAGTCGGGAAGATCATGCTAATCACCTCAGGGCAGTTCTGCAGACTCTTCATCAGCACCAGTTGTATGCAAAGTTTTCAACATCGATTCGTAGTCGGATTTGAGTGAAATTAGTATGGTTGGATTCATAATTGAATGGGTTATCAGATTTTATGAGTTTTATTGGGTTATGAGGTACGGGCTCGGGTTGGGAAATTTTGCCGATTTTGGACTTTTGATTAAAGAATCAACCTTTTTCAATTGGGATTGGTTCCTTTAGCATTGTTTGATGTATTTGAGTTGTTTTTGGTTAGTTTCAATCTATTTGGAGGTCAGAACACGCGGGATGGCATCTTTGGAGCATCGCTCAGTCTGCTCGGCATTGGTATTCGCTCGTTCGAGGTAAGTAACTCTTCTAAAATTAGTGTTGAGGGTATAAGCCCCCGCAATACGTGTTATGTGATTAGTATTGAAGTGACGCACATGCTAGGTGACGGGTGTGTGGGCGTGCACCCTGTGAATTGGAACTCTGTTGTTCCCGTAGCCCTGTATAGTAGATGTATTTTAATGATATTTGTGTTTTCACCATGTCATAAAGTAATTGAACTGTCAATCATGATAAACATCATGTTTAGGATTCATGATGATATTGTTTGTACTCATAGTGGTTATTTCTGGTTGTCATCTCACTGATTTCTATTGATATTTTTGTACTCGGTCATATTCATGCATTCATATCATATCTCAGTCTTAGTTGTTGTTATCATATCATTGTTGTCGGGCTATATTCATGACATTGTGTGCCATGGAGTGAGACTGGAGAGATAGATGACTGAGTGAGGCCGAGGGCCTGAGTGAGAGTGACATTTGTGGATCGGGCTGCACGCCGCAGCATATTATATATATTATACTTTATGGGATCGGGCTGCACGGTGTAGCGATATATGTTGATTATATTAATGTATATGGATCGGGATGCACGTCGCAGCGATCTATGGATTGGGTTTCACGTTGCAGCAATATATGGATCGGTTTGCATGCCACAGTGTTATTTGGTCGGGCTGCACGCCGCAGTGATATAGCGCTTGGGCTGAAGGAGCCCCTCCGGAGTCTGTACACCCCCAGTGAGCATAGTCGACTATATATATATATATATATATAGAGAGAGAGAGAGAGAGAGAGAGAGTGTTGAGTGATTTAGTGTGCTGAGTATTGAGCTTAGTAAGAGAGGATGTGAGGTAATGAGATTGAGTACACTGAGAATGTGAGTACATGTTTCATCTCTGAAATACAAGGCATTCACATGCATATATGACATACAGGCATAGAGACGCATTTTTCTTCATGCTATATAGTATCACGCCATTCATGACTTATTATACACATTGATATGTGGGTATGGAAAGGCACTTTATACTTGTCATTTGGAAATAAAATGAAATATTTTATTTATTGTAGAAAAGGAAAAAAATTATAGTTTTCAAACTTACTTGTACTTTTGGCATTTTTGGTAAGAGATCTGGGATTTTCTTTCACTAAGATATTTGGAAAGCATGACCATTTTCTGGAACTGTGAACGAGCTGAGTAGTTTACTTTTGAGATATCTCTTTTATACTTGCATTTATGTTGTTATGAACTGTGGTGGAAATACTGACTTTGGACCCGATTATGTGTTAGCTCGCCACTGCTTTCAACATAAGGTTAGGTATGTTACTTACTCAGTACATGGTGTCGGTTGTACTGATACTACACTTATGTACATTGCGTGCAGATGTCAATTATTGTGGTTGATACTCGTCGATGGTTGCAGGACTCGAAGATATACCGGTGTCCCTGTTGTAGCTGCCTCCTTTTTTCGGGGTAGACTTAGATTATAAAACTCTGTTTATGTACTTTTCAAACAGACTATGTATTTGTTTCATTTTTGCTTTGTAAACTCGATTCGTGAAAGCTCATGATTTGTATAACCAGTCCTTCGTAAATGTATAAGATTCTGTAATTTACTTTCAATTATTTTTCTTGTTAATATAGTTGAAATTTTGGATAATTAATAGTTGGCTTACCTAGCGGGTTGGGTTAGGTGCCATCACGACCAGTGGATTTTATGTCGTGACAAGTTGGTATCAGTCATGAGAAAGTGTCTAGTAGGGTCTTTCGGATCGGTATGATGACATCCATACCTAAATTTGAGAGGCTATAGTTCATTTAGGATATACCTCCCATCTTTATTTCCTTATCGTGCGGCATTGATTCAGCTTGAAGCGTAATCCTTTGAATTTATTCCACGCATTCGTATGCGTACATGAGTGCTCGGTATCAGTTGTACATCAACGGCTTGTGATCTCCATGGTTGAGGTGCAAGGTGTGATTTTGGCATGTTGATGATGCGCCAGTCTGGAGGACTTGAGGTCGGATCTTGTTTGTGGCTTGAGTGCTGAGATTTTTAGTTTTGGTGAGCCCGTGCATTTGGGACTTAGATGTCCGTTTGTGTCCTTATTGGTGGGATTTTGTGACTGGATGACTATGTGGTGCGTATGATATGATGATGAGACGTGTTCAAATTTTTTGAATGTGACAAGAAGAGTTTTCTGAAGATGTAGCAAGGAATATTAGGTGTTTGATTTTGTCTTAAGTTGACGTATGGCCTCGAGCTATGGGTGTGTTGAAGGACCTCTCATGTAGTTTAGTTGAGGAGTGAAGTAGATTTCATGTTGTGAGATGAGTTCGGACTCAAGAAGACTAAGTGATTGCGTAATGTTTATGACTGTGTAAAGGAGTAGAGAGAGGTCAGCTTGAAGCAAAGCAGGTGGGTTATCTTCTGCGAGGTTCCTGAGGTTGTGTGGTTCCTATGTTGTGTTGTAGCGAGTTCTCTTTTACCAGTGAAATATATGTGTTGCAATTTGAGTTTGGTATTGCTTGCGAGAGTGGGCTTGGTTGTTACAAGGGTGAATGCTAGATTTGCAGATGATTTGAAATACCAGATGGTTTGTGTTGCATGTGCTTATGAAGGATTTAGTTGAATCTCACTATGGTATTATGACAGTAGTAGAGTATGGGCATTGTGAGTTTTTGTATGTTTTGATCTATGGCTTTGAGCCAAGTGGGGGAGTCTGCTATTGATAAGTTGATTTCACGGTTATGTGATGTGTTGATTTCAGTTTGAGGGATACTGGTGAATCAGCTATGGCTTACAGAGGTTGAGATCGAGGATGACTCGAGTAAAGAAATTGTAGATAAGGGTTGTGTTATGCTTTATGGGTATATGAGAAACATTGGACGATTTAGTTTTCATTTGTAAAGGATGTAGCGTACATGAAGTGGGGGTTTTCTCAGTTGTTCTAGAAGTGTGGGTTATTTCCCTGGGTGTTTTGTGTGCTAATGGCGTACAGGTCGTTCGGTTTGCTTGATCGGTTTAAATTGAAATCTGAGTAGAGTTGAAGACTCTCAAGAATGATTCTAATGGATGTGTAATGACCCGGCCGGTCGTTTCGTGAAATTAGCCACGTTTCCCCTATTTCAGCCTTGTCATATGTTAGTTAACATATTCATGATGTGTAGGTCGGTTGGTTCGATTTCAGAGTGGTCGTGGTGAGAACTGAGACACTTAGTCTCTTAAATTGGCTTAATAGTTAGAAAAGTCAACCGGGAGTTGACTTATGAGTAAACAACCTCTGAATGTAGATATTATGGCTCGGATAGCTTCCTTAGGTGATTTGGGACTTAGGAGTGTGTTCGGAATGTGGTGTTGAGGTCTGGTGTAGAATTAGGCTTGAATTGGCGAAATTGAGTTTTTGGCAATTTCCAGTCGACAGTGGAAAATAGGCTATCGGGGTCGGAATGGATTTTCGAAAGTTGGAACAGGTTCATAGTGTCATTTTGGATGTGTGCAAATTTCTAGGTCATTCGGACAAGGTTTGGTTAGTTTCGGCATCATTAGTGATTTTTGGGAGTTTAAAGATCCTTAAGCTTGAATCATGGGTTGATTTGATGTTTCGGTGTTATTTTGGGTGTTCCGAGGGTTCGACTTAGTCTGAATGATCATTTATGACTTGTTGGTACTTTTGGTTTGAGGCCCCGAGGGGCTCAGGGTGATTTTAGATGCCCATCGGGGAGTTTTTGAAGTTTTAAAGGCTGCTGGTGTGAAACCTTCTAGTGTTTCCGCACCTGCGGATAGGGGACCGCAGGTGCTAGTCAGCAGAAGCGGATGAAGGATCGCAAAAGCGAAAATGGATAAGGGAGAGGAAGACCGTAGATGCGTAGGTGTGGCCGCACCTGCGGAGTCGCAGGTGCGTTATGTGGGTCGTAGGTGCGAAATTGGCTAGGCTGGTGAAAGGTTGTAGGTGCGGAAGATTGGACTCCGCAAGTGCGAAAGATTTGACGCACCTGTGGAGTCGCAGGTGCGGTAGATGAATCGCACGTGCGGGATTGGTCGTATAAGTGAAATTCTGCAGGTGCGCACCTGGGACCGCAGGTGTGGGTCCGCAGGTGCAAAGAAATGGACCGCAAGTGCGGTTTTCCTGGGCAGAAAGTATAAAAAGAACCCTTAGCGGATTTTGGTCATTCATCCATCATTTTTATACAGGTTTGAAGCTTTTTGAAGGGTGTTAAAGAGGAAATTCGAGGGTTCTTCATGGAGGTAAGACTTTTGGACTCAAAACTAGCATATATGTGATTATTTGACTGATTGGGGGTGTAAACTATGGAAATTAGTGACAAAAATTGGGAAATTAGGGCTTGTAATTGGAGATTTTAAATTGGGAATTTGAGGGGTCATTTGACGTCCGATTTTGATATTCTTGGTATGTATAGACTCTTCGGAGGATGAGGATTCTTGTGATGTGATTTTTACCGGATTCCAAGACGTGGGCCCGAGGGTCGGGTTTGGCCAATTTCGGGAATTCTGGTTAATTTTGATAATTTTCGAATGGGTTTTGTTCCTTAGCATATATTGATGGTATAAATCTGATTTTTGGTAGATTTGGAGTACTCGGAGGCCGAGTCTAGAGGCAAAGGCACTGTGGGCTAGGATTTTAGCCGGTTTCGAGGTAAGTAACGTTTCCAAACTTGGTTCTGAGGATTCGAAACCCTGAACTATATGAATTATGACTATAATTAAGGTGACACACATGCCAAGTGACGGGCGTGAGGGCGTGCACCGAGTGATTGGTGGAATGGCTCATCCCATGGCACCGTCTAGTAGCTATTAAAGATTGATATCCGCACTTGTATTAATGTGGTAAATGTAAACATGTTAGAAATCATGTTAAGTATAAATGCTAAGGCTTCACGCCGAAAATGCTGAGACCCGAGTGGTCGTATATTACTGTCTCATTACGTGATTATTTGATTTCATATACTCAGTCTTGTCATAGCATATCATTTCATGCCTCAGCCTCAGTAATTGTTAATTTTATACATATTTATCATTGTTTCGGGCTGATTTATGCATCTGTGAGCCATGTGAGCGAGACTGGAAAGTAATGACAGAGTGAGGCCGAGAGCCTGTTATTGAGATAGTTATGAGATCGGACTGCACACCTCAGCGATACTCTGATCCTTCGTTGGCTTGATATAGCTCTTGGGCTTATAGGAGCCCCTCCGGAGTCTTTACACCCCCAGTAAGCGCATTGATATTGAGGGATGGATCTTCCCTGGATATGAACCTTGTCCGAAGTTCATGATATGTGAGGGATGGATCGTCCCTAGACATGGATCTTGTCCGAGTGTTGTATTCCGAAGATGGATATTCTCCGTGGGGCTGGATTGGCCTTTTCCTCAGTACTGAGTGACTACGGTCACCGGTGTTCATGTACATTCCGGGATGGATCTTCCCTGGGCCTGAGAGCCATATACGGTACTAAGTGGACTTCTGTGTAAGGGCTATGAGCATTGTGTGCATCTCCACACTGGTTTCATATACATATTGGCATGTAGAGTATACTGGTCATACCTGGTATATTTTGTTCATTTTCTGATAAATCGTGGACATGTCTAATTTTTGTACGCTGTTTATTGTAAATTCTAAGGTTTAGTCTGCCACTACCTCTCAGCCCATAGTTTGGGTTCGTTACTTCTGAATTGGTGTATTCACGTTACCCCCTGCACCTTGTGTGCAGATCCAGGTTCATCGAGGCTTGGTAGAAGTGGTTGATTGGCTGAGACAGAGTTCCATGGAGTCTTCGAGGTAGCAGCTGGCGATCGCAGCCTCGATTTCTCCTTCTTTATCTTCCCATTGTATTTTGTTTTCTCCAAACATTATCATGTCAGCTTTACATTTGACATTGTATTTATAGTAGCTCGTGGCTTGGTGACACTAGATCCGGGGTTTGATTTTAAATTGTGTTTTAATGATGTTAGACTTTCAAATGAATTATTATCGATACTTTTGCTTCTAAATTTATAAATTTTTCTGAAAAACAAACTTGTTTCAACAAAATATGTGGCTTGCCTGATTCCACGACAGACGCCATCACGACTAATTGTTTGGGGTCGTGACAAGTTGGTATCAGAGCTCTAGGTTATATAGGTCTCACCAGTCATGAGCAGGTTTAGTAGAGTCTTTTGGATCGGTACGGAGACATCTTTACTTAACTTCGAGAGGCTACAAAACCCTTAGGGAAAATCTCAAATTCTTGAATTCTGTTGTGCAAACATGTTGATTCCTGGAACTAAACTTCTGTTGTTTTGATTCTCTCACAGATGGTGAGGACTCGCGCTACTGATCGGGGTGACCAGACACCAGCTGTACCAGCGAGAGGTCGAGGCCGTGGTCGAGGCTGTGGCAGAGGGAGGGATGCAGCCCGTGGAGCAGCCGGGGCAGTACCTGTGGACCCTCCTACTATTAAGGATCAAGTCCCGCCGTTGAGATTCCAGCGGGACCGGCTCAGGCACTGGCAGTGCCTATTGTGATTCCGGGTCTTTAGGAAACCCTAGATAAGATTTTGACGATGTGCACCAGTCTTGCACAGGCAGTCGCGCCCCCCTTTTTCCTCTCCTTTCGGATCAATCAAGGGTTTTGACATTATTGGGATAACTCATTTCCTTTTGGGATAAGGGGTGTAAGGAATTTGAAGAGTTGCCACCTAACGAATTAAGGTGCATTAGGGCACCTACTACGGGTCCTTTATAACACTAAGTGAATAACCAGAGATTGGGTAAGGGCTTGAAATTACTTCAAGGGGAAGGTGTTAGGCACCCCTCGAAGTCGACAACTGTGGGTCCCGGCCAAACTTGCTGTGTGAATTAATCAAGTAGCAAATAGACAGTCTAAGCACACATATGTAACAAGTAAAGGTTTGATAGATTAGCAGTCTAAGCACACATATGTGAATAAAGGTTTAACAGATTCATAGTCTAAGCACACATATGTAAAAGGATAAGGGAGGTTCTAAGTTGTTTATCATATAGGATCACACTTATGCAATGCCCAGTAATCAATCCTCAATGAAGGGCTACACGATGCATTAGCGCACAGTCATCATATCCTTTCCTAACCATTATCCCACCCCCTAGTGGTTATTAAGCAAGTTTTTATTTAACGAGCTCTAAGTGTGTTGTTACCCGTCCCTTCCTTGTGTATCTGGGCAGTTCTAGACAACCCCCTAAGGTTTTAAAAGGGAAAAATCTAGGCAAAAGTCTAATAACAAGTAGGACCAGCAGATAAATGAAAGAAGCAGTTAAGAGGCTCATGTTTACCTCCACATGTAATACAAATAAACAGCACGTCTCAAAACACAAATACAGGCAGTTTTGTTTTTAAGGAAATCTTAGGACAAGGTGTCTAAGTGAACATTAATACAAAAAATAGACAACATTTGTTCAAAACTCGGCGGCAGGGTCCTAATAGTTTGCCTACTGTTTTAAGACATGTGAAACTTAGCAGTAAATAATTAGAACGCGCAGTTGTTCAGTTTATACAGGGATTAATTACCTAAGGCTTGCCTAGGCGTGGGACTGTGCATAATAACAATTACAAGTTATTGTTAAACAATTTTGAAGTTATTTAATCTACAAACATGTTGTTCTAAGTGACATAGGTTTGAAAATGACAAGATTGATGCAAGTTGTACTCAGAAAACACGCACCTATATGTGAGACTATTTTTGTGCCTTTTCATGGATCAGCGTCTTATTGTTATTAAACTAGGTGTATTTAAACAAATGCAAACAAGGTTCCTAAAGAATGATATCTAAATGCACACAGGAGTGACAGATTTTTGTTAAATTTATTTATTAACCTAGTAACATGATGTCTAAGCAAAAGTACTTATACAAAACTAAAGCATGGATATGATACTGAAACGATAAACGTGGAGCCCTAAGAACAAGATATCTAATGCATGTTTGGCATGGTTTTGGATGCAAATGAATACATTTGTCCTAAGGCATGGTTTCTAATGCAAATACGTAGAATGTAAAGCCTACAGCATGTTTTATACCCAATAATATCAACATTACCATACGGCTACCCTCCCATTTTCACTAGCCACCCCAATATTTGTTTACAAATAATTATTACAGACCAATGGATGAATGAATTACATAAATGAAAAGGAGATTAAACTATATGGAGCCTGAAGCAGGCCCAAATACAACCTGAGAATACCAGGCCTTCAGTAGTCTCAAAATGCCATGAATTTCACAGCCAATTTCATATCCAGGTGTGTCAGAGTTCCCTAAGGACCTCACGGATCCCGGACAGTGCTCACACCTAGACTTTTCATAACAAGGATTGAGTAAGTGCAGTGTGGAGGGGCCAGCCCCGGTGTGCCAGAGTTCAGAGGGATCTCAAAAGGATCCCAAGGAAGTTACACACTGGAGGGGTAGAGCCTAGGGACTTAAGAGTAAAGTGAGAGTGCTTGACATAGTTTTGGAAAGGTTTTGACAAGGAAACAGTATTGAATTGATTCAAGAAGTAAAGAAGTTTTCTGAAAATAGTAACTGATTAGTAGTAAAACAGCTTTTGAAAACAATGTAAACCATTGAAAAGAAAAAGAAATAGGCAGCTTGATTGGCTACAGAACAGACAAGTCCAACACTACTAACAACAGAGTTTACACAAGGGTATTGGGAATTGGGGACATACACAACACACATAGTGAAACATATAGCAACAGGAGCATAGAAGCTTTTCAAGAGTTTATAGGATTAAGGAGTTAGTCATATAGCTAATAGTACAGGCATAGGGCATGGATTTCAGAACAGACATGTGGGAACATAGTTATGCTAGACAGAATTAAACACAAAATCAGAGTTACTTAGAGATATTAGACAACTTAGCAAGTAGATTAAACCAGAACCTTAGTAAACAAATTAGGCAAACAATCAAACATGGAACAGAATCAGGTTGAGGCAGGCAGATCCTTAGACATGCTAGTTATAAGTTAAATAGAATATAATTAAACAGAGTAGTCAAGGCATGCTAGGTGAAAGAATGAATTAAACATACAAGTTACACATTAAACAACCAAATAGTAAGCAGGAACAAGACTGGAAATCATTGAATTAAAGCAATAACAGAACACATAGAGTTTTGGACATGAAATGGAATTAGGACATACCAGTTAAGGAGAGAAAAACACAGAACATAGAGTTGTTGTGGTGCAATAACTAGCCTTGGCTTACAGCCGGCTAGTTTAGTAACAGTAGAAAGTAACAAGAAAGAGCAGAGAGCTTTTAAGTGTAAGAGAGAATCATTGAACTAGTGTTCGTGTCTGTTAGTGAGAATAGAGGAGAGTATATATAAGAGTTGAGAGCAGAGTAAAATAAGGTAAAGGAAATCAATCATCAACAATTAAGGAAGCCACAAATTCAGTCAGGCAAGAAAATCAGCAAGTCTTCCCTTAATTAAAGGAGTAATTAACCAATGGTAAAGAGCATAAAACATTTAAGGAAAGAAATCAAGTAGAACTTAGGTACAGAGTAGGCAATTAGGGGTAAATGCGCAAGGGTTCAATTAAGGAAATAACTAGTAAGAATCAATAAATAACACGGTTAATAAAATAATAAGGTAAGAAATAATTAAAGGTTGTAAAAATATGGAAATAATTGAGGAAATCAGCACATAGGTATCAACATAGCAAATCAGGGAATCAAAGGATCGAAATAATACTGGTTTTAAGGGGAAAATAACATAGGTTTACATGAATGACAGATAGGCTAAGTATAACACATAAAATCAGTCAAGATTTGAATCTGAAAACCCTAATAGAAGCACATTAGGGTAAAATCAAAAGCCATTCAGATTAAATGAAGGAGAAATCATACAAATCAAAGAACGGAACAAAGTTATGTATCAAATAACGCGGATCGACTCAAAATCCAAACATAGTGTTAAAATATTAGGGGTTTCAATATAAACTAGTTAAGGTTGAGGAAAAACTCAACATAATCGATTAAAACACATAAGAATCAGAGAGTAATCCCCAGAAATCAGAAAACATTTTGAATAAGATTTTCAAGGAAACCCTAGTTAGGAAGAAATGAAAAGACGCTTGAAAATCAGAAGGTTTTTCATAAAAACAAGCAAAAACAGTTCGATCCATTTTAGATCTGTACAGATCTGAGAAGTTTAAGAGATGAGATTAGGGTTTTGTAAAAATAACGCAGAGATGAAAATATCGTCTTAGAAACCCATAGGTTTAGGCGAAAATAGAAAGATCTTACTGGAGATCAAGCCATGAAGGCATGCGACAGGCCAAGACGGGATCAAAGTCATAAGTGGACTGGACCTGGTCCCTTGAGGACTTTAGAGACAGCAAAACCCGGCGTAGGAGAGCCATGAGAGGACTGAGGGTGGTTAGAATCCACTATGGTTGACGGCATGAGCGACGGCGAGGTGAGATTTAGGGTTAGGGTCTGAGAGAACTTGAGAGAGAAGGGGGTGAGTGACGGCGGAATGAAAGAGAGGAAATGAGGGGTTTGGGAGGGGGTAGTTTAGGTTAATGAAGGGAAGGGGTAATCCGGATCGTTGATCAAAAATGATCAACGCCCAGGATTCACCCAGATTGGGTCAGGTTAGGTAGGATTTGGGCCTGAGTTATATTGGGCTAGTTTAGTTAGGTATTTGGAATGGTTATGTAAGGCTGAAATTGAAATAAAAAGTGGCTATTTGTTAAATAACCCAAATAAATTAATTAAAATCATTTGTAAAATAATTACTAATTATAAAATTGAATTTCATGCATAGATATGATTTGAAAATGATTATTTAGTATATAATAATACAAAAGGCTAATTTCTGATAAAAATAATGCAAAATTATTTGCAAGGGCTATAATTGCAAAGTTATTACAATTGTAGCCAAAAAGTACCAAATTGGCTATTTATGGAATAATTTGGACTCAATAAAACCATAAATAGTAATATTAAGTTAAAAAGTGTTTTGAAATAATTTGTGATGCAATGTTGTAATTATTATTAGAAATAAAATACTGGACAAATTAATAAAAAATGTGGAAAAATTGTGGAAAAATGCGAGTTGATGCTAATGCATGATTTTGAAAGTATATATGCAATTTTAAAATTATTTTAGGAAAAATTGGGTATCAACAGCTGCCCCATGATGGCCAATTTTGACCGAGCAAAACAGTGTGAGGGATTTTGGCCGCACTCTGGCTTTTGAGCTGCCTACATATCCCTAGTTTTGCAGGAATCAGTCCGTGTGTAGTTCTGGATTCATCCGCAAAATATACCGGTGAAGTCATCGCAAGAACGGACACAACATCTAGGGATAGGTGGATGAATGGTTCGCGAGAGAGATCAGGTTTGATATAGTTGAGGGAACTGGAGCGGGATCGCTCCTGCTGAGATAGCAGTTGCTTGGCGGGTCCCCTGCAAATAGAGATACTACGAGCATATATTTGTGCGAAAATTTAAACATGATGCAAGTTCCCTTTGGACTATTAAAGTTGTCTTCGGACGGTTAGGGATGACGTCATTGGACTATGATGTCTTGGGCCATGAATTGTTCAGTGAGAGATTCGCAGGCCATGAAATAATGTTCTCGAGCCATGAAGATGGTGCCTCCGAACTATGACGCCTTTGAATAATGATATGCAAATTTGAGAGATCCACATGCCATGACATGGTGTCTTCCGGCTATGAGGATGATGCCTTTAGACTATGGTGCCTTTGGACAAGTTGGCGATATTCCAGCCCATGAGATGCAATAATATGATGTCAACAAGACAAAGCTTAGTCTTGCGAACTGGAGGGCAGAGATTAGCCCAAAAGAAGAGCAGAGTAGATAATGCTTGGGAGACAACGCTTAGTCTCAGTGAAAGAATGTAAATTGGAGGCAGAGCCTAGCCTCATGCAGGTATGGAGACAGGGCTTAGTCTCATGCAAATGAAGGCAGAGATTAATCTTATGCAGATGGAGGCAGAGATTATCCTTATGCAAGAGGAAGGCAGAGATTAGCCTTATGCAGAGGAAGGCAGAGATTAGCCTTATGCAAGAGAAAGGCAGAGATTAGCCTTATGCGGAGAAAGGCAGAGATTAGCCTTATGCTGATGTGGAGGTAGAGATTAACCTCATGCAAGATGGAGACAAAGCTTAGTATCATGTTGATGTGGAGGTAGAGATTAACCTCATGCAAGATGGAGACAGAGCTGAGTCTCATGCAGGGGAAGGCAGCGATTAGCCTTATGTGGAGGAAGGCAAAGATTAGCCTTATGTGGAGGAAGGCAGAGATTAGCCTTATGCAGATGTGGAGGTAGAGATAACCTCATGCAAGATGGAGACATAGCTTAGTCTCATGAAGATGTGGAGGTAGAGATTAACCTCATGCAAGATGGAGACAGAGCGTAGTCTCATGCAGGGGAAGGTAGCGATTAGCCTTATGCAAGACGAAGGTAGTGTTTAGCCTTATGCAGAAGATAGAGTAAATAGCAGATAGTAACAGAATTTCTTAGCTGGTATCAGATTTTAGTAGTGCAATTGTTACGGAGAATGTTACTTCAAGGCGCATGAATACTCTCGTTCCTGCATCCAAAGAAAACTCGTAAGTTGTTTAGATGGGGAGGTTGATTCGTGTCCCTACTGGCTTTGCTTGGTCTGAGGATCCTGTTTAAGTCATCGGGGTACCCTTTTGCTAAATAGAGTTACCTTACAAGCAAGCATGCATAGTTTTTCAAAGACACAGTGAAAATATATTTTAAGAAATTTAGTTGATTCGATGACCGCAACAAGATCCGAGATATTACAACCTCCCATTCTATGGAATTTTGAGGGTCCTCCTCAAAATTCTGTCCCAGTTTCCAGTTGCGGGGGGAAATGAGATTTTTATTGAATTGTGACCGAACCCATAGGGCTGCCTACATATCCCCTCTTAAACGGGAATCAGGTCGGGCGTAGTTCAATTACATCATTTGAGGAAAGCACATGGAATTACACATAGTATCACTTCACTACATCTGAATTGATCGTTTTTTACCAGACTTCTCCATCCATTTCTGCAGTATAAGAGCTCCTCTTGTCAGTACCATGTGAACCATGTATGGACCTTTCCAGTTGGGGGAGAATTTCCCTTTGGCTTCATCTTGATGTGGAAAGATCTTCTTCAACACCAGCTGCCCCGGTGTGAACTGTCTTGGCTTGACTCTTTTGTTGAAGGCTCTGGTCATTCTGTTATGATAAAGTTGTCCGTGACAAACTGCATTTATTCTTTTCCCGTATATGAGGGCTAGTTGCTCATAACGGCTTCTTATCCATTCTGCGTCGCTGAGCTCAGCTTCTTGTATGATTCTCAAGGAAGGAATCTTCACTTCGGCAGGAATAACAGCTTCCGTACCATAAACCAATAGGTAAGGAGTTTCCCCGGTTGATGTGTGGATTGTGGTGCGGTATCCTAGTAAGGCAAATGATAGCTTTTCGTGCCACTGTTTGTGATTTTCTACCATGTTTCTCAGTATCTTCTTGATGTTCTTGTTGGCGGCTTGTACAGCTCCATTCATCTGAGGTCTGTAAGCTGTGGAGTTCTTGTGCTTGATTTTGAAAGTCTCGCACATGGCCTTCATCAGATCACTGTTGAGATTGGATGTGTTGTCAGTGGTGATTGATTCTGGAACTCCGAATCGACAAACAATTATGTCGCAGACAAAGTCTGCCACGACTTTCTTAGTCACTGCTTTGTAAGATGTTGCTTCGACCCATTTGGTTAAGTAATCAATAGTTACCAAGATAAATCGGTGCCCATTTGAGGCGGTGGGCTCTATTGGACCAATGACATCCATCCCCCGGGCGGCGAATGGCCAAGGCAAACTTGTTGCATTGAGCTTGTTGGGCGGTACTTTTATCATGTGTGCATGTACTTGACACTGGTAGATTTTATGAACATACTAGATGCAATATCTCTCCATGGTCATCCAGAAGTAACCGGCCTTGAGTATCTTCTTGGCGAAGACAAAGTCATTCATATGCGGGCAGCAGGTTCCAGCATGTATCTCCTCAAGTAACTTAGAAGCTTTTTTTGCGTCGACGCACCTTAGTAATCCCAAATCAGGAGTCCTTCTATACAGGGTTCCTCCGCTGTGGAAGAAATTGTTGGACAACCTCCAAAGCGTACATTTCTGAGTATGATTTACATGCTCCGGGTATTCTCCTTTTGCCAAGTATTCTTTGATATCGTGGAACCAAGTCTTGTCGTTTGCTTCTTCTTCAACATGGGCACAATATGCCGGTTGGCTATGGATCTTTACTGGAATAGGATCAATGAAGTTTTTATATGTATGTTGTATCATGGATGATAACGTGGTCAGTGCATTGGCGAGTTCGTTATGAATCCTGGGAACATGCCGAAACTCTATCTTCGTGAACCTCTTTCTCAGTTCATGCACATGGTGCAGATATGGAAATATCTTGGAGTTCTTGGTTGCCCATTCTCCTTGTACTTGGTGTATAAGCAAATCCGAGTCACCAATTACCAGCAGCTCCTGAATATTCATGTTGATGGTCATGTTGAGACTTAGTATGCAAGCTTCATATTCGGCCATGTTGTTGGTGCAGGGAAATCTGAATTTAGCAGATACCGGATAATGTTGACCGGTTTTTGATACTAAGACCGCTCCAATGCCGACTCCTTTGAAGTTTGCTGCTCCGTCAAAGAACATCCTCCAGCCATCATAGGATTCACCAATGTCTTCTCCTATGAACAATACTTCTTCATCGGGGAAATACGTTTTCAGAGGTTCGTATTCTCCTCCCACAGGATTTCTAGCAAGATGATCTGCCAATGCCTATCCCTTGACCGCTTTCTATATCACATAGACAATGTCGAACTCATTCAGTAGGATTTTCCACTTGGCTAGCTTTCCAGTGGGCATAGGCTTCTGAAAGATATACTTCAAGGGATCCATCCTTGATATGAGGTATGTTGTATAGGCACAGAAGTAGTGCCTCATCTTCTAGGCTACCTAGGTTAGAGCACAACAGGTACGTTCCAGTAGAGAATATCGTGCCTCGTATGGAGTGGTGCTGCCCCAAAACACAGCTGAAAGCTCCATCTAGTACTGCAAGGTAGAGTAACAAGGGTCTACCTGGCTCTGGCGGGACCAAAACTGGTGGTATTGACAAGTACTCCTTGATTCTGTCGAAGGCCTTTTGACATTCCTCGGTCCATTTGGTTGCAGCATCTTTCTTTAACATCTTGAAGATTGGTTCACATATGACCGTGGACTAGGCTATGAACCGACTGATGTAATTTAGTCGTCCCAGAAAACTCATTACGTCCTTCTTATTTTTGAGTGGTGGAAACTCCTGATAGCGTTGACTTTTGATGGATCCAGTTCTATCCCTCGGCGGCTGACGATGAACCCAAGCAATTTTTTCGGCAGGAACCCCGAATGCACACTTTGCAGGGTTTAATTTCAAGTTGTATTTCCGCAATCTGTCGAAGAATTTCCTCAAATCTGCTATATGATTTGTGGCTTTCTTGGACTTGATGATGACGTCGTCCACATACACCTCGATCTCCTTATATATCATGTCGTGGAAGATAGTGGTCATAGCCCTCATGTAAGTGGCCCCAGAATTATTTAGGCCGAATGGCATCATATTATAACAATACACTCCCCACGGCGCAATGAAAGCCATTTTCTCAGTGTCTTCTTCATCCATCCAGATCTGATGGTAACCGGTGAAACAATCCACAAATGATTGGAGTTCTTGTTTGGCACAATTGTCGATTAGGAAGCGTATGTTTGGAAGAGGAAAATCACCCTTTGGACTGGCTCGGTTGACGTCCCGGTAATAGACACAACCCATAACCTTTCCATCCTTCTTAGGTACTGGAACGATGTTGGCTAACCATGTTGGGTATTCAACTACCCTAAGTACCTTGGCGTTGATTTTCTTAGTAACCTCCTCCTTGATTTTCAGGCTCATATCAGGCTTGAATTTCCGGAGCTTCTGCTTTACTGGTGTGCACATTGGATTGGTGGGCAACTTGTGAGCCACAATATATATACTTAGTCCAGTCATATCATCGTACGACAATGCAAATTTGTCTTCATATTCCTTCAGGAATTGTGTGTACTCTTCTTTCTCTGACGGCGACAAGTGGATGCTAATGCGAGTTTATTTGACAATCTCTTAATCTCCAAGGTTGATTACTTTAGTTTCGTCCATAGTAGACTTAGGCTTGTTCTCAAAGTCCTCTACTTCTTTGATAATTTCCTCAGGTATGATATCTTATTCTTCTGAATCACTATCTTTTTGTTGCGTTGTCTCATTGCATGTCACAGTCATTGGTTCATCAGGACAGGAAATAGTAATGTTGTATAGGTAAAAGTATGAGAGAAAAAATGATAATAATAAATATCGATTCATTGAAACATAAAGGTGATTTTCAACAATTTAAACAAATGTTTTGGAACATTGGAGATTTTATTTAAAACAGAAATGCAAAAAGGAAATCATTAGCAAACGAAATAAATAGTGCTTGTTCAGCCTTGCTACCCCATGACTCGTCGGGCCCTGGATGGTCTGACATTCCAGTTTCTAAGGGATGATCCCTTTCTCACAGCTTGGATGGTAGGGCCTTCCTCCTCCTCCTCTTCCTCCTCGACAATAACACAACAGTCCATATCTTTGTCCTCCAGGAATAAGTTCTTCATGGTTGCTAATGCTTCCTCCTCCTCTGATCCCCATATAATGTTGGCTTGCTGGAAATTCTTCTCCAAGTGCGGTATGGGTTGCTCCAATGGATAGTAAGGACCACGCCATGATGGCGACCAGTCGTTTTACTCTTTCCAAGTGTACTGATAGCCCAGGTCAAAGGTAGTGTTGTGGTGCTTCAGCTGTATCATCCTGGAAATGCCTTGAAGATTCTTACCGAGACCCTTGCCGGGTTCGTATCCGCTCCAATTCAGTATGCTTTCAATCTTACTGCTCCACCACTTATCCTTGTCTATTGCATTGACCCGTTCGATGTGGTGGTAAGTTTCTCCACCAAGCCTTCTTTTACCCTCAATCACCGGGATAGTCTGGCGGTTGTAGATGGGGTTGCTCCCGTCTCTATGGATAATTACCGCGTGATGATTCCATTCAAATTTTACCGCCTGATGCAAAGTCGATGACACAGCTCCGGCGACATGTATCCATGGTCGTCCTAATAATAGATTATAGGACGCGGATATATCCAACACTTGGAATTCAACCTCAAACCATGTAGGTCCCATTTGCAGACATAGACTGATTTCTCCAGTGGTGGATCTCTGAGAACTGTCGAAAGCCTTCACATTCATGGACCCCTCTTATATCTCGTATAGTTCTTTGCCCAACCCTTTTAGTGTTGCCAATGGGAAAATGTTAATGTTGGACCCTCCATCGATCAGAACCTTGGTAATGAAGTAATCTTCACATTGCATGGTAATGTGCAGTGCCCTGTTGTGACTCAAACCTTTAGGTGGCAATTTGTCCTCGTGGAAGGTAATCTTCTGGCTCTCTAGCACCTGCCCTACCATGTTGGTCATTTCTCCACTGGTAATGTTATTGGGAACATACGCTTCGTTTAACACTTTCATCAAAGCATTCATGTGTGGTTCCGAGTTCTGCAGCAAAGATAAGATGGATATCTAGGCCGGAGTTTTGTTCAGTTGATCTATGACTAAGTATTCCTTGGCTTGCACCTTCCTCCAAAGATCATCCGGACCTGTTTCAATGACGGGGGGGGGGGTTGTTGGAAGCTTGTTTGCTAGACTCTCCCAAGTGTTCAGGTGTATAGACCTTGTCGGTCCTGGTCATCCCCTATGCAGCACCATCTTCTTCTATCTTGACCTTCCCTTTCCTTCTAGCTTCATCTACATAATACCAGGGCACAGGATCAGTGTTGAAAGGCGACGTGGTCGACACTGTGGAGATGCTACCCTTACTTCAAATGGGATAGGTGTCGTGGCAGGTGGCATTACTTCAACCTCAAATGGCATAGGCATGTCTGTGGGTAGTGTTGCCTCAAACTCGAACGGGGCTGATGTAGTTACCTCGACATATCCTAATGGCTGAATCTGTACTATAATGGGATTAAGTGTAATCGCTGGCTTCTTGAGATTGTCACCTTCTTTGATCAACCCGATCGACCCTTCTGGGTCCTATTCTTCCTCTATTTCTATCACATTGATGCCTTCACCCTTATGGTCTGGGAGCGGGTTATTGCGGTCATTGGGAGTAGCTTCCTTTGCTTGGATGATTTTATTATCAATTAGAGACTAGATTTTATCCTTCAATGAGCGGCATTCATCAATGGTATGTCCCTTCATGCCGGAATGGTATGCACAGGTTTTGATTGACCCACTGGGATGGATTTTCGGTGGCTACATGAGGGATGGTCGTGACGTAACCAGCAGCTTTTAGCCTTTCATATAGCTGGTCAATGGGCTCGGCAATGGAGGTATATTGTTTGGGCGGCCTGCGGTCAAAGTTAGGTCGGGGTCTTGGGATATTTTGGCGAGCTGTAGGTGACTCGAAGTGAGACGGTTGGGAGTTGTATGTGTGATAAACAGTGGCTGGTTGGGAATATCTGGGAGAGGTGGGTTGATATGTAGGTGGAGGTGATGGTTGATAAGCAGAGAGGTATGATACATCAGCAGAGATTTGGGTCCCTGTGCAACCATTACCGTTCCTACGTCCTTCTTTTTGGATATGCCCCCGTAGTGCAATGCTTTATTGGTGGCTTGCAGTGCTTCAAAATTAGTGACCATTCCACTCTTAATACCTTTTTTAATTCTCGCACCCAGCTTGATTATGTCGGAGAATTTGTGATTTTCAATCACCATCAGTCTCTCATGATATTGCGGGTCCTACGCCCTGATGAAGAATTTATTCATTTGCTCTTCGTCCAGTGCAGGCCTGACCTTGGCTGCTTCAGACCTCCAACGAGTGGCATACTCGCGAAAGGTATCAGTGGGCTTCTTCTTGAGGTTCTGGATGTAAAACACGTCTGGTGCATTTTCCGTGTTGAACATGAATCGGTCCATGAAATATGATGCCATACTTACCCAATTGAACCATTTCTTAGGGTCCTGGCTGATGTACCAAGACAAAGCATCCCTTGTGAGGCTCCTCATGAACAATTTCATCTGAATCTTCTCGTCTCTTCCAACGCCTACCAATTTGTCACAATAGGTCCTCAAATGGACCCTGGGATCACCAGTACCGTCGAACATCTCGAACTTAGGAGGTTTGTAACCCTCCGACAGTTCTACATCAGTATGTATACAGAGATCTTCTTAATTCAATCCTTCGATCCCCTTACCTCCTTCCACGCCTTGAAATCGGCTAGTCAATTTATTGAGTTCTTCGGCCAAGTTCTTGATAAGCATATCATTCTCACTGTATTCCGGTGGGTAAGAGATGGGATGGGTGGAGTGAGGTAGAGTCTCCATGTATATGGGGTTATTCTGGTGGCCTGGTGCCTGAGCATAAAGGTGATTGTTGGTGGAATTTTGTGGTTCAGGAATGATTGGTGGGGTATTTCTCGGAGTGTGGCAAGTGTTTTGTTAGCGGGATGGTTTGGTTTTTCGGTGGAGTTGTATAGTGCTGAGTTGCAGGAGGATTCTATTTGTTGGGGGTATTCTGAGGTTGCACGGGGTTTTGAGTATTCGGGTGGCTGACATCCGGAACATTAACTGAGAAGGACAAGTTTGCTAGGTTCCGAACATGTTCAAGTTCCCCTTGCAGTTTCAATAGCCTTTGTTCAAGTTGCGACACAACATCATTCTGGACCTGAGTACCCCGACTGTCTGAAGCTTATGTATGTTCAACTGGTGTTGTGTTTTTTTTTTCCTGATATTATTCAAGTCTTCCATCTTGCCTTTGCCTTTGCCTATAGGTGGACTAGGAGGAGGAGAAGGTGGAGGGCCCCTAGATCTTGTATGGTATGTGATTATGCCAGAATGCACGAACCAACCTTTGGGGAAGGGGAATAATCAAAGAAAAATAAAATAAAAACAAAAGGTAGCCAAGTCAGTGAGGATCATGACAAAAGTATTTGCAGTATTTAAACACATGTTGTAGAATTGTAAACGTATCCTAATTTTGGGTGCCTCGTTATGCCCGAGGTAGTCTTAGCGAAAAATTGATTTGGAGAACTTATATGCCAAAATGCCTCATTTCATTAATCTAAATAGACGAATCCCAAAACAATACTAAAAATAGGAAATAAGTCACTAACGTCACTTGGACTTATTACATTTATGGAAGAAAAAGGTAAATCTAGCCTATTTGGTCCCAAAAGGACCTTCCCCATATTCGATATTCTTGATTCCATTGAAAATATTTCCCAGCTCGCGCAGTCCCAGCAGCATGTATGCTCTAGCCAAGTGTCCTCCTCCATTCCCCTCGGTGTTTTGGCAATTCTCGATCCTCTTGATGACCTTGTCCTCTAACTCCACTATACCTCGCTCCAAGTATTCCAGCTTCCTGTTGGAAAGGATAGCCATCTCTTTCCATTCCTTGATCACCCTCTTATTGGTCTCATGTATTTCACGGTGCTCGTTATCGGAATCATGGACACTTTTGAGCAGTCGGTTGTACTTGACCTGACCCTCAGCATCTTCATCTATGATTCTATTGCCTTGACTGATTCCTGGCCTCACTATCCCGTCCAAGTTGTCTTCAAGCCATGCCTGGTAGAAAGGTGCACACCCAGCATGGTATCTGTCGGGTTCAATAGTATTCTTCTCCAGGATGATTTTGCAGTGCCACATGTCTTGAGCTTGGCACTTGTACGGAACGTTGTCGTCCTGAAAATCCGCTCTGAAGTGACCCATCTTTGAAACCCTTGGCACAACTTGCTTTCTGTCTGCCTGTCTCATGACTCGGAGAGGAACATAGGGGTAGATACCTCTCAACCCGATTATCACTATGTGTGGTTCATCCCTGGGCCGGATGATAAACTCGTCCGTCGGGAACTATTCGAACATCCATTGCACCTGTTCCTCGGTCAGATTATCAAAGAATTCCACCCACTCTTTGACAGTGTCCGGCTGAGCAAATCTATCTGGGATGTAGGTCATCCGCTTGGGGTGATAGAAAGCAATGTGGTCATTCCAAGCCCTTCGCAGAAGTTCTTGGTGGTATTGGCCCTTTTGAAGATGTTCTAAGAGCCATATCTGCAGCAACAGGTTGCAAGCCTCGAAATGCTTAGCTTCTCTTTGACAATGCTCAAAGGCTCGGTAAATATCAGCTAGGATCATAGGGATAATGTTGAAGGTTTGCCAATCGATCCCTTCCATCCAAGCCCTGGTTACCATGGCTAACCTGGTATGAATCCTTTCCCTCTTTGTCGTAAACACTATCAAACCTAGAAAGTACACAATGAACACGAATACCCTGCGGTGGATGTGACCCATAGACGTGATGGAAAACTCATCATGATAGGTATGGTATGATTTGTTGTGACCGTATCTTTCATATAAGTACTCGAAGGGTATGTAGGATTGTTTCAAACACTCCAGTTCAGTATTCTTCTTCAACCCTATCATTTTCAGAAAGCCTTTGCCCGTGCGGTTCTCAGGTACCAACAACCCAGGGATTTCCCAAACCAGTCTAGCTAGTTCTCCTATTTCTTCTAATAGCGGTGTCATTTCAATATTCCCCAAGTGGAATACAGCTCTTTCACTATCCCAAAACAAAATAGCGGCTTCAGTCAACATATTGCTTGGATGGATGTCCAGAAGGGAAGGTAAATTGCCCAGGTATTTCTTTACGTGTTTCTTATCACTTGAGGTAAGGTCTTCCCACCAGTTCAGGAGCATTGGTGGGATATTGCTGACCACACCGAATCTGGGGACCTCGTGCCTCATTTTCTGCAAGACAAAAATGGTTAGGCCCTTACCCCCACCAGACTTGACTATTTATACACTTATGATTGGAATACAAGCATTTAGTTCTCCAAATTAATGCATAGAACGTGATCGTGTCCGTTGGGATTATGAAAATCCCAGTGGACTTTGGATAAGGCTGTCTTAAAGGGTTATTGTGCGAACGACACATTAACCCGGCTAGGTTTGACCATGATGCATGCACAATATAACGAGAGTACGATTTCTATGAAGGTCTAGACTAGTACCCTCGAGCAGACAACTCAAGGGGGAAGGCACGGAACCATCGACTGCACCGTTGAACGACTGGTTTTACCACAAATAAGTCTTTCCTAATTTAGGGGGTGATATTAATTGAAAGAGCACAACCACTCATCAAGCGTTTCTATAGGATTTGTATAAGCACGAGTGGAGTATGATGTTGAGCATGATTATGCAGCAATAAATAGCATATTGTCATGTATTTGCACGTTATGAAAGCGATAAGTACAACGGTTATAATTGAAAAGCGGTTACATAAGAAAACAAAGAAACATGTTAGTTTCATTTTGGAAAATAAATACTTGGAAAAATAAACAATTAATTTCACATAAGGGGGAAGGGAAAGGGTGCAAGTATTAACCAAGTAAGGTACATGTAGGCAAATTCACAAAGCAGTTTGAAATGGTAAAAGCTTAAGATTCCCCAGCAGAGTCGTCATGTTGTCGCGCCACCCTTTTTCCTCTCCTTTCGGATCAGTCAAGGGTTTTGACATTATTGGGACAACTCGTTTCCTTTTGGGATAAGGGGTATAAGGAATTTGAAGAGTCGCCACCTAACGAATTAGGTGCGTTAAGGCACCTACTACGGGTCATTTATAACACTAGTTGAATAACTAGAGATTGGGTAAGGGCTTGAAATTACTTCAAGGGGAAGGTGTTAGGCACCCCTCGAAGTTGACAACTGTGGGTCCCGGCCAAACTTGCTTTGCGAATTAATCAAGTAGCAAGTAGACATTCTAACCACACATATGTAACAAGTAAAGGTTTGACAGATTAGCAGTCTAAGCACACATATGTGAATAAAGGTTTAATAGATTCATAGTCTAAGCACACATAGCCCGGTAATCACTCCTCAATAAGGGGCTACACGTTGCATTAGCGCACAGTCATCATATCCATTATCCCACCCATTAATGGTTATTAAGTGAGTTTTTATTTAACGAGCTCTAAGTGTGTTGTTACCCGTCCCTTCCTTGTGGTCCCGGAGGAGTTTAGGACCTCTAAATCTGGCAGTTCTAGACAACCCCCTAAGGTTTTAAAAGGGAAAAATCTAGGCGACAGTCAAATAACAAGTAGGACCAGCAGATAAATGAAAGAAGGAGTTAAGAGGATCATGTTTACCTCCACATGTAGTGCAAATAAACAGCACGTCTCAAAACACAAATACAGGCAGTTTTTTTTTTAAGGAAATCTTAGGACAAGATGCCTAAGTGAACATTAATAAACAGAATAGACAACATTTGTTCAAAACTCGGTGTCAGGGTCCTAATAGTTTGCCTACTGTTTTAAGACATGTGAAACTTAGCAGTAAATAATTAGAATGCGTAGTTGTTCAGTTTATATAGGGATTAATCACCTAAGGCTTGCCTAGGCGTGGGACTGTGCATAATAACAATTACAAGTTATTGTTAAACACTTTTGAAGCTATTTAATCTACAAACATGTTGTTCTATGTGACATAGGTTTGAAAATGACAAGATTGATGCCAGTTGTACTCAGAAAACATGCACCTATATGCGAGACTATTTTTGTGCCTTTTCATGGATCAGCGACTTATTGTAATTAAACTAGGCGTATTTAAACGAATGCAAAAAAGGGTTCCTAGAGCATGATATCTAAATGCACACAGGAGTGGCAGATTTTTGTTCAAGTTTTTATTAACCTAGTAACAGGATTTCTAAGAAAAAGTACTTATACAAAATTAAAGCATGGATATGATACTGAAATGATAAACGTGGAGCCCTAAGAACACGATATCTAATGCATGTTTGGCATGATTTTGGATGAAAATGAACACATTAGTCCTAAGGAATGGTTTGTAATGCAATTACACAGAATGTAAAGCCTACAGCATGCTTTCTACCCAATAATATCAACAATACCATATGGCTACCCTCCCAATTTCACTAGCCACCCCAATATTTGTTTACAAATAATTATTACAGACCAATGGCTGAAAGAATTACATAAATGAAAAGGAGATTAAACTATAGGGAGCCTGAAGCAGGCCCAAATACAACCTGAGAATATCAGGCCTTCAGTAGTCTCAAAATGCCAAGGATTTCATAGCCAATTTCATATCCAGATGTGTCAGAGTTCCCTAAGGACCTCAAGGATCCCGGTCAGTGCTCACACCTAGACTTTTCATAACAAGGATTGAGTAAGTGCAGTGTGGAGGGGCCAGCCTCGGTGTGCCAGAGTTTAGAGGGATCTTAAAAGGATCCCAAGGCAGTCACACACTGGAGGGGTTGAACCTAGAGACTTAAGAGTAAAGTGAGAGTGCTTGACATAGTTTTGGAAAGGTTTTGACAAGGAAACAGTATAGAATTGATTCAAGAAGTAAAGAAGTTTTCTGAAAATAGTAACTGATAAGTAATAAAAACAGCTTTTGAAAACAATGTAAACCTTTGAAAAGAAAAGGCAACAGGAAGCTTGATTGGCTACAGAACAAACAAGTCCAACTCTACTAACAACTGAGTTCACACAGGGGCACAAAAGCTTTTCAAGAGTTTATAGGATTCAGGAGTTAGTCATATAGCTAATAGTACAGACATAGGGCATGGATTTCAGAACAGACATGTGGGAACATAGTTATGCTAGATATAATTAAACACAGAATCAGAGTTACTTAGAAATATTAGACAACATAGCAAGCAGATTAAACCAGAACCTTAGTAAACGAATTAGGCAAACAATCAAACATGGAACAGAATCAGGTTGAGGCATGAAAATCCTTAGACATGCTAGTTATAAGTTAAATAGGATAAAATGAAACAGGGTAGTCCAGGCATGCTAGGTGAAACAATGAATTGAACATACAAGTTACACATTAAACAACCAAATAGTAAGCTGGAACAAGACTGGAAATTATTGAATTAAAGAAATAACACATAGAGTTTTGGACATGAAATGGAATTAGGACATACCAGTTAATGAGAGAAAAACACAGAATATAGAGTTGTTGCGGTGCAATAACTAGCCTTGGCTTACAGTCGGCTAGTTTAGTAACAGTAGCAAGTAACAAGAAAGAGCAGAGAGCTTTTAAGTGTAAGAGAGAATTATTGAACTAGTGTTCGTGTCTATTAGTGACAATAAAGGAGAGTATATATAATAGTTGAGAGCATAGTAAAATAAGGTAAAGGAAATCAATCATCAACAATTAAGGAAGCCATAGAATCAGTCAGGCAAGAAAATCAGCAAGGCTTCCCTTAATTAAGGGAGTAATTAACCAACGGTAAAGAGCAGAAAACATTTAAGGAAAGAAATCAAGTAGAACTTAGGTATAGAGTAGGCAATTGAGGGTAAATACACAAGGGTTCAATTAAGG
Source organism: Nicotiana undulata (assembly GCA_005239495.1). NCBI lineage: Eukaryota > Viridiplantae > Streptophyta > Magnoliopsida > Solanales > Solanaceae > Nicotiana > Nicotiana undulata. The sequence goes on along the minus strand of ML271430.1, from coordinate 46,667 downwards.
AAATAACTAGTAAGAAACAATAAATAACACGGTTAATCAAAGAAAAAGGTAAGAAATAATTAAAGGCTGTAAAAATATGGAAATAATTGAGGAAATCAGCACATAGGTATCAACGTAGCAAATCAGGGAATCAAAAGATCGAAATAATACTAGTTTTAAGGGGAAAATATTATAGGTTTCCATGAATGAAAGATAGGCTAAGTATAACACATAAAATCAGTCAGGATTTGAATCTGAAAACCCTAATAGAATCCCATTAGGGTAAAATCACAAGCCATTCAGATTAAATGAAGGAGAAATCATACGAATCAAAGTACAGAACAAAGCTATGTATCAAATAACACAGATCGACTCAGAATCCAAACATAGTGTTAAAATATTAGGGGTTTCAACATATACTAGTTAGGGTTGAGGAAAAACTCAACACAATAGATTAAAATACATAAGAATCAGAGAGTAAGCACCAGAAATCAGAAAACATTTTGAATAAGATTTTCAAGGAAACCCTAGTTAGGAAGAAATGAAAAGACGCTTGAAAATCAGAAGGTTTTTCATAAAAACAAGCAAAAATAGTTCGATCCATTTTAGATCTGTACAGATCTGAGAAGTTTAAGAGACGACATTAGGATTTTGTAAAAATATCACAAAGATGAAGATATCGGCTTAGAAACCCATAGGTTTAGGCAAAAATAGAAAGATCTTACTGGAGATCGAGCCATGAAGGCCTGAGACAGGCCAGGACGGGATCACAGTCATAAGTGGATTGGCCCTGGTCCCTTGTGGACCTTAGAGATAGCAAAACCCGACGTAGGAGAGCCATGAGAGGCATGTGGGTGGTGAGAATCCATCATGGTTGACGGCAGATGAGTGACGGCAAGGTGAGATTTAGGGTTAGGGTGTAAGAGAACTTTAGAGAGAATGGGGTGAGTGACGGCGGAGTGAAAGAGAGAAAATGAGGGGTTTGGGAGGGGGTAGTTTAGGTTAATTAAGGGAAGGGGTATTCCGGACCGTTGATCAAAAATGATCAACGGCCAGGATTCACCCAGATTGGGTCAGGTTAGGTAGGATTTGGGCCTGGGTTGTATTGGGCTAGTTTAGTTAGGTATTTGGGTTGGTTATGTAATGCTGAAATTGAAATAAAAAGTGACTATTTGTTAAATACCCTAAATAAATTATTTAAAATAATTTGTAAAATAATTACTAATTATAAAATTGAATTTCATGCATAGATGTGATTTGAAAATGGTTATTTAGTATTTAAAATTACAAAAGGCTAATTTCTAATTAAAATAATGCAAAATTATATGCAAGGCCTATAATTGCAAAGTTATTGCAATTGTAGCCAAAAAGTACCAAATTGGCTATTTATGAAATAATTTTGACTCAATAAAACCATAAATAGTAATATTAAGTAAAGAAGTGTTTTGAAATCATTTGTGATGCAATTTTGTAATTATTATTAGAAATAAAATATTGGACAAATTAATAAATATTGTGGGAAAATGCCAATTGATGCTAATGCATGATTTTGAAGGTATATATGCAATTTTAAAATTATTTTAGGAAATATTGGGTATCAACAGTCGCCATGTCTACTACTGCCGCTACTTCTCAGGCCGGGGGAGGCACTCAGACTCCAGCTGCCCGGACACCTGAGCATGTTACCTAGGGGCTTCAGACACCGGGGCAGCTCTAGTCCAGTCGGTTGCCCCAGCCCAGGATTTTGTGGTCCCAGCCTTGGAAGATGATGAGAAGCGCAGGTTGGAGAGGTTCAGTAGACTTCAGCCTCCGACTTTCAGTGGTACTGAGGGCGAGGATGCCCTAGGCTTCTTAGACAAGTGTTAGAGGATTCTTCGCACAGCAGGGATATTGGAGGCTAGTGGGGTCCCATTCTTCGCACAACGGAGATATTGGAGGCCATATTGAGTCAGTTCTCCGCCAGGAGCGAGTCGAGAGGGAGGCCAAGAGGCCTCAAGGATCTGGTAGTTTTGGTGGTATGCATTCGGGAGGACAGTCTCAGCACAGCAGAGGCTGTTCATTTAGGCCTCCTCAGCCAATCCGCCCAGCCTACAGTGGTGCATGATCGGGGCATGGTCCCCACAGCTCTCATCCGGGACATTCCTCATTCAGTGTTCTTCCAGCCCAGAGTTCATCTCGGCCACCATCAGTACAGAGTTCCTCAGCGCATGGTCTTTCTAGTGGTTATTCTGGTTCTAGGGGTTCCCTTCAGTCCCCACCGTCATTTGCTGAGAGGGGTTGCTTTGAGTGTGGTGATCTGGGTCATATCAAGAGGTATTGTCCTCGTCTTTCGGGTGGTTCATTCCAGAAGAGGAGCCAGCCTTTAGCTTCAGCGCCAGTTACTACACCACCCGCCTAGGCAGCTAGGGGTGGGGGTCAGTCAGCTAGAGGCCGCCCTAGAGGGGGAGGTCGATCAGGTGGAGGTCAGGCTCGTTCTATGCACTCCCAACCAGTCCAGATGATATGGACTCATATGTAGTGATTACAGGTATTGTCTCAGTCTGTCACCGAGATGCTTTGGTCTTATTTGATCTTGGTTCTGCGTATTCTTATGGTTCATCATACTTTGCTCATTTTCTGGATATGCCTCGTGAGTCCTTAGTTACATATGTTCATGTGTCGACTACGGTGGGCGATACTATTGTTGTGGACCTTGGGTACCGGTCGTGTGTGATATATATTGGGGGTCTGGACACCTAAGTGGATCTGTTATTTCTTAGCATGGTTGACTTTGATGTGATATTGGGAATGGATTGGCTATCTCCGTGTCATGCTATCCTAGATTGTCACGCTAAGACCGTGACCTTAGCTATGCCAGGATTTCCAAGAGTTGAGTGGAGAGGTTCCATTGAGTATGTGCCTAGCAGGGTGATTTCCTACCTGAAGGCCCAGCGTATGATATAGAAAGGGTGTTTGTCATATTTGGCTTTTGTGAGGGATGTCCGTGTTGAGATTCCCACTATTGATTTTGTTCATGTGGTCCGTCATTTTCCGGACGTGTTTCCTGCTGACCTGCCAGGCATGCCACCTGACAGGGATATTGATTTTGGTATTGATTTGGTGCCGGGAACTCAGCATATTTCTATTCCACCATATCCTATGGCACCAGTGGAATTGAAGGAATTGAAAGAGGAGCTTCAAGAACTCCTAGATAAGGGGTTCATTCGGCCTAGTGTGTCGCCTTGGGGTGCACCGGTGTTGTTTGTAAAGAAGAAGGATGGTTCCATGAGAATGCGTATTAACTACAGGTAGTTGAACAAGGTTACAGTCAAGAATATGTATCATTTGCCTCGTATTGATGATTTGTTTGACTAGCTTCAGGGATCTAGAGTATTCTCTAAGATTGATTTGAGATCCGGGTATCATCAGCTGAAGCTTCGGGATTCTGATATTCCCAAGAGAGCTTCCAGGACTCGTTATGGCCACTATGAGTTTATGGTGATGTCTTTTGGGCTGACCAATGCCCCAGCAGCGTTCATGCATTTGATTAACAACGTGTTTCAGCCGTACTTGGATTCTTTTGTTATTGTGTTCATTGATGACATCCTGGTATATTCTCGTAGCCAGGAGGAGTATGCTCAGCATTTGAGAGTTGTTTTACAGAGATTGAGGGAGGAAAAGCTTTATGCAAAGTTCTCCAAGTGTGAGTTTTGGCTTGGCTCCATAGCTTTCTTGGGGCACGTGGTGTCCAGTGAGGGTATTCAGGTTGATTCGAAGAAGATAGAGCCGGTACAGAGTTGGCCCAGACCGTCCTCAGCTACAGATATTAGGAGCTTCCTTGGTTTGGGGGGATATTACTGTCAATTTGTAGAGGGGTTTTCTTCTATTGCTTCGCCCTTGACCAAATTGACCTAGAGGGGTGCTCCGTTCAGGTGGTCGGACGAGTGTGAGGAGAGCTTTCAGAAACTCAAGACTGCATTGGCCTCAGCTCTAGTGTTAGTATTGCCATCAGCTTTAGGGTAATATACAGTATATTGTGATTCCTCGAGGATAGGCATCGGTTGTGTTTTGATGCAGAAGGGTGGGGTGATTTCCTACGCCTCGCCAGTTGAAGACTCATGAGAAGAATTATCCCATGCATGATCTCGAGCTAGCAGCCATTGTTCACGCTTTGAAGATTTGGCGTCATTATTTGTATGGGGTTCACTGTGAGGTTTTCATTGATCACCGTAGTTTGCAGCATCTGTTTAAGCAGAAGGATCTGAATTTGCGTCAAAGGAGATGGTTGGAGCTTCTCAAGGACTATGATATCACCATTCTATACCATCCGGGGAAGGCCAATGTAGTGGCCGATGCCTTGAGTCGCAGAGTAGAGAGTTTGGGGAGTCTATCATATCTTCCAGCAGTAGAGAGATCATTAACACTTGATGTTCAGGCCTTAGCGGGCCAGTTGGTGAGATTAGATTTATCAGATCCCCGCCGGGTATTGGCTCGTGTAGCCTCCAGGCTTTCTCTTTATGACCGGATCAGAGAGCGCCAGTATGATGACCCACATTTGCTCGTTCTTCAGGACAGGGTCCGACGAGGTGATGTCAGGGATGTGGTTATTGGTGATGATGGGGTTATGAGGATGCAGGGTCGGATTTATGTGCCCAATGTGGATGGGCTTCGAGAGTTGATTCTAGCAGAGGCCCATAGCTCGCGATATTCCATCCATCCGGGTACCGCGAAGATGTATCAGGATCTGAGATAGCATTATTGGTGGAGGAGAATGAAGAAGGATATTGTTGAGTTTGTAGCTCGGTGTCTCAATTGTCAGCAGGTCAAGTATAAGCACTAGAGACCAGGCGGGTTGCATCAGAGATTAGATATTCCGTAGTGGAAGTGGGAGCGGATCACCATGGACTTTGTAGTTGGGCTCCCAGGGACTTCGAGGAGGTTCGATGCTATATGGGTTATTGCGGATCGGTTGACCAAGTACGCGCACTTCATTCCTGTTAGTACCACTTATTCTTCGGAGTGGTTAGATGAGATTTATCTCATAGAGATTGACTGGTTGCATGGTGTTCAGTTTGTATCATTTCTGACAGAGGTACTCAGTTCACATCGTAGTCTTGGAGGGCCGTGCAGAGAGAGTTGGGTACTCAGGTGGAGTTGAGCACCGCGTCTCATCCCCAGACTGACGGGCATTCAGAGCGCACTATTCAGATTCTGGAGGACATGTTGTGTGCCTGTGTCATTGATTTTTGGGGTTCATGGGACCAGTTTCTGCCACTCGCGGAGTTTTCATATAATAATAGTTATCAGTCAAGTATCCAGATTGTCACGCCCCGACCCTGGGAGATGCGACCGGCACTTAACCGAGTGAACCCGGTCAAGCAAGCCTACTTAGCCTTTCCTACCCGTCTCATTTACGCCCCATGATCATGTTATAACATCGTGTACTAATTTAGCAAAAAATAAATCAAAAGCGTACATTCGTAATATTAATCCATTCTTTCTTATACATCGATTTCCAAAAATTAGGTCTTCCAAAACATACATGCTAATTACAATCTTTATGAGATGGGATTACAGTTATAAGTCGACCCAACAACATACACGACCCACATAAGTATCTACGGAGCCACTAAGACAAAAAGATGAACATGGTTCTGCCGGCGACAAGGCCTCGGCAATACCTCAAAATAGAACAACATATACAAAAGAAGAGCAGCACATTCTATGCATGGCCCCGAGAGGAAATGGGGCTCACCAGAACTGCTGTAAGGAGGAGGAGAAGTCATTACTACCGACGATCAACGCTACAAGCTACAAAGCCACCTACATCCATAAGAAGATGTAGCTCCCCCGGCAAAAGGGACGTTAGTACCATCGAATAGTACTAGTATGTATGAAAAAACTCTACTCTAGATAGAATAAACAGCAAACATGTAGCAATGCAATTAGAGACATCAGATAACATTTCACAGAAATAGGGGAAACACAAACAAGAGTCACCATGGTTTCTTATTCCGTTATTCCATCTTTTGGATAGTAGTCCTTTAAATCCAAGTGCCACAACTTTATAATACCATCGTGTCGTTTTCACACGGATTCCGATCTCGGCCCGACCAGCTAAGCCATCCCAAGTGAGACATCATCAGCATCATAATTCATATTACCACCGTGTCGTTTTCACACGGAGTCCGATCGGCTAATCCATCTCACTTGATACGGTGAGACATTACCAATATCATGTTTTCGATGCAATTACCACCATATGTACAGCATGTAGTCCGATCTCGGCCTGATCGTCTAAGACATCTCACTTTGGGACATAACCATATCAATTTAAATTATTCGATTCACATTCCTTTTCCATCATTTATTATACAGTTCTTGTCACTTGGACATATCTAACAATTTGTGTCACATTTCTCTCTTTAGCCAATTCATATATTCATCCTTCATATTAACGAGACCCAACATATAAGGATTCGCACACATAATAAAGAGGAATACAATAATCATAATTTACATTTTCGAGTAGCATAGTGACATGGTAGCAACTTAGAACAATATGCAATCAGGAATTTCCCAACTTAACACATTGAAGCCATCAATTTCTCAGAGAATCAAAAAAAATAGGGCTCGTACCCGGTATTTGGACACCTATAGGTTCATTCTATGACGATTAGAGTTAGCCATACATACCTCAATTGGGATTTTTCTTAATTTCTATCACAATTACCGGAACCTTTAGCACCTTCAATCTATTTCACAATATAGCACAATTGAACCAAAAATTAGGAATAATGATTATGGACCTAGCTCACTTGAGCATTGTATCAAACATTATGTGTTCATTAAGGTTGCATGGTCCCTTTTTAGTGAAAGATTACTCCAACCCATTCTTCATTCTATTTACCTTTGTTTTAACACTTCCCCATATAATTTTGGATTACATGATCACATGTATGCAAGGACAATAACCCTTATACCCATTGACCCTCTTATTAATTACTTATTATTAGTATGAGTTTCAAAATTTAGGGCTAAGGTATAGATTATTACCTTGAAGATGAAGGCCTAGGTTTCTTTCCTTGATAAGCTTCAAAATTTCAAGCAAGGATTAAGGAGAGATGGATGAGGGTCACTCTCTCCCTCTAAGGCCCCTTTCTCTCACTCTAAATATCAGTGAAAATGTTGAAAAATGCCCCAAGATAGGTGTTTTAACGGAATGGGGGTCGGGTTATTAATTAAGAAAATGGTGGCCCCGACGCAGGTTTGCGGTCCAAAATGCGATCGCATTTTGGTTATGCGGTCCGCAAACCTTCCGCATAACTGGACTCAACTAGGTGAAAACGAAAAGTGAACCGCCTAGGTATGAGGTAACTATGCTATCCGCATACCTGTTATGCGGTGGCATAGTGTACCGCATAACAGTTATGCGGTCGCATAATGCTCCACATAACTCCCTCCGCAAAACACGAATGCAAAGATGCGATGAACTATGCGGCCCGCATACCCAAAATGCAATCACATTTTGGGCCGCATAGTTTCCCTCAAAATGGTCAGCAGACTGTCGCACTACGCGGCCATTATGCGATCCGCATACCTGATATGCGGCCGCATAGTGGACCGCAGATTTGCATCCCTTCGCAAATTTTCTTCCTCTAAGTCCGAGGGTACTTTTCACTCCTAAGAGGTCCGGGCCTAAGACTTTCTACGGCTATATCAACATGGGGATCTAGCTGGGCATTGTTTTGGTTAAGGATTCTACGGATCTTTACATCCTCCCCCACTTAAGTGCATTCGTCCTAGAATAAGGATCGGGGAATCACTTGGGTTCGAATATACTATATGCCAACCCCCAAATTTAACTAACTCCCAATTTTCTATAAAATTTTCCAGAGTTTCCTTTGTAATTAGGCCTATCCACCTGACAGAGAGCCCCCGAAACACATTTCAACGAACTTCATACAATCAGTCAACACAATAGAACACCAAAAAAAACACAAATTAGGGTATTATAAAAGGATTGATGGCTAGGGAAGGAGTGTCTTTACACAAGTCAAGCAATGCAATCATTTAGAGAAAACAACTTCATACTCTATTACCTGACTATTTAAACAAATGAGGGTACTTCTTTTTCATTTCATTCTCGACTTCCCAAGTAGCTTCCTCGACTTGTTGATTTCCCCATAATACTTTAACCGATGCGATTTCCTTGTTTCTCAACTTACGGACTTGTCTATCAAGAATAGCAACTGGAACTTCTTCATACGACAATTCTTCGTTAACCTCAACGGTCTCAACCGGCACGATGGCAGACGGGTCTCCAACCACTTTCTTCAACATGGACACATGAAACACCGGGTGAACTAATGACATTTCAGGGGGCAACTCCAGTCTATACGCCACCTGTCCTATCCTTTGAGTGACTCTATACGGACCGACATACCTTGGACTCAATTTCCCTTTCTTTACAAACCGCATGACCCCCTTCATGGGAGATACCTTCAAGAACACCCAATCATCTTCTTGGAACTCCAAATCCCTGCGATGAACGTCCGAATAGGATTTCTGATGGCTCTGAGCAGTTTTCAGCCGCTCCTTTATGATTCTAACCTTCTCCATAGCTTGATGCACGAGATCTGGTCCTAATAGTTCGGCCTCTCTAACCTCGAACCACCCAACCGGCGACCTACATCTCCTACCATACAAAGACTCAAATGGCACCATCTGAATACTGGCATGGAAATTGTTGTTATAGGCAAATTCTATAAGTGGTAAATGATCATCCCAGGTCCCTTTAAAGTCAAGCACACAAGCACACAACATGTCCTTGAGCGTTTGGATGGTCCGCTCTGCTTGTCCGTCAGTCTGCGGGTGGAAAGTTGTGTTAAGATTTACCTGCATCCCCAAACCTTGCTGAAATTTCTTCCAAAAATTAGCTGTGAATTGGTCCCCTCGATCTGAGATAATGGAAACTGGAGTGCCATTGAACCTGACTATTTCCTTGATATGCAACTGTGCATATAGTTCTGCAGTGTCGGTGGACTTAACCGGCAAGAAATGTGCTGACTTCGTGAGCCGATCCCCTATTACCCAAATTGAGTAAAACTTGCGCGGGGTACGGGGTAATCCTACCACAAAATCCATATTGATCATCTCCCACTTCCACATAGGTATTTCTATAAGATGTGCCAACCCATCGGGCCTTTGATGTTCGGCCTTCACTTGCTGACAGTTCGGACACTTAACCACAAAGTCCGCCACACCCTTGTTCATGTTATTCCACCAATAAACTTATTTAAGGTCGTGATACATTTTTGTAGAACTGGGGTGTATGGAGTATCTAGAATTATGAGCCTCTGCCATTATCCTCTCCCGAAGGTCAACCACGTCTGGGACACATAACCGTCCTTGGCACCGTAAGACAGAGTCATCTCTGTTGAGGGAAAAAGCAGTGGTCCTATGATTAAGGATTTCCTCCTTTAGTCGTGCCAACACTAGGTCGTTGTATTGCTTTTACTTGACTTCTGCCACAAGCGATGATTCTGCTCTGTTACGTACTATAACATCCCCTTCGTCAAAGGCCGTAAGACAAACACCCAGACTGGCCAACTGGTGATCTTCTCGAGCCAAGGGCCTTTGACCTGCTTCCAAGTGAGCCAAGCTACCCATAAATTTCCGACTAAGAGCATCCGCCACCACATTAGCTTTCCCTGGATGATATAAGATATCCATGTCATAATCTTTGAGCAACTCCAGCCATCCTCTTTGCCTCAAGTTTAATTCCTTCTGCTTGAATATTTATTGAAGACTCTTGTGGTATGTGAACACGTCCACGTGGACCCCATACAGATAATGTCACCAGATCTTTAATGCAAGAACAACTGTTGCAAGCTCCAAATCATGAGTCAGATAATTCTTTTCGTGATTCTTAATCTACCTCAAAGCATATGCTATAACCTTACCACATTGCATTAATACACACCCAAGACCAATCCTTGAAGCATCACAATACACCACAAACCCCTCTGTACCCTCTGGCAAGGTCAAAACCGGCGCCGAAGTCAATCTCAATTTCAATTCCTGGAAACGCTTTTCACAAGCATCGTACCACTGGAACTTGACCGCTTTCTACGTCAGTTTAGTCAATGGGTAGGCGAGAGTAGAGAATCCTTCCACAAACCTTCTATAATATCCAGCTAAACCCCGGAAACTACGAATTTCTGTCAGGGTTTTAGGTCTAGGCCAATCCTTCACTGTTGCGATCTTATGGGGATCAACCTTAATCCCTTCCCTGGAGACAGCTGGCCCAAAAAGGTAACAGATTCAAGCCAAAATTCACATTTCGAGAACTTTGCGTATAACTGGTGCTGGTGAAGAGTCTGCAGGACTGCCCTGAGGTGATTGGCATGATCTTTTCGACTTCGTGAATATACACGAATATCGTCAATGAATACTATCACAAAGGAGTCATGAAATGGCTTGAAGACCCGATTCATAAGGTCCATGAAAGCAGTCGGGGCGTTGGTTATCCCAAAGGACCTTACCAAAAATTCAAAGTGCCCATATCGAGTTCTGAAAGCTGTTTTAGGAATATCCTGATCCCTTATCTTTAACTGATGATACCTGGACCGCAAATCAATTTTTGAGAAGAATCTAGCACCTTGCAGTTGATCGAACAAATCATATATCTGAGGCAATGGGTATTTGTTTTTGATTGTGACTTTGTTGAGTTGCCGGTAGTCAATACACATTCGCAGCGACCCATCTTTCTTCCTAACAAAGAGAACTGGCGCCCCAAGGCGACACAGTTGGTCGGATGAAACCCTTTTCTAGAAAATCCTTTAGTTGCTCATTTAGCTCCTTCAATTCTGATGGTGCCATCCTGTAGGGTGGAATAGATATCGGTTGTGTGTCCGGCAATACATCAATCCTAAAATCAATTTCCCTGTCTGGAGGGATCCCAGGGATTTCATCCGGAAAGACATCAAGGAAATCATTCACAATTGGCACGTACTCGAGAGCAGGCACCTCAGAGGTGGTGTCCGCAACTCGTACCAAATGATAGATACACCCCTTTTTTATCATCTTTGAGGCTTTGAGGTAGTAAATAAACCTACCTCTCGGCATAATATTATTCCCATCCCACTCAACAACTGGCTCGTTAGGAAACTCAAGCCTCATAAATTTTGTTCGCCAGTCGAGTTTGGCAAAGCATGAATAAAGCCAATCCATTCCAATTATTACATCAAAATCGATCATTCCTAGCTCAAGGATATCGTCGTGGTATCCCGACCACGCACCGTGACAACACAATCCCTATAGACTCGCACGGTCGTAATATATTCACCAACCGGAGTAGATACTGAGAACGGCTCAAGAAGTTGTTCTGGTTCTATCCCAAAGCTTGAGGCAATATAAGGAGTGACATAGGATAAAGAAGATCCGGGATCAATAAGGGCATACCCATCATGGGATTGAACAGTCAAAATACCTGTGACGACATCTGGAGAAGCCTCTGCACTCTGACGACCACTCAGGGCATAGAACCGGATAGGTCCTCCCGGACCCCGTGCACCACCCCTAGCCGCACCACGCCCTACTGGTGCTGGAGGGCCTCGGGCTGGAGGGTGTGCTGAAGATGTAGCAGCTGAAGAACTGGATGGCTGGGCGGTGCCCCTACTTGTGCCCTGGCTGGATGCACTACACTCTCTCTGAATATGGCCTCTCATCCCACATCCATAACATACTAGCATGTCTATGTAACAGGGCCTCGGATGAAACCTCCCACACATAGGGCATGGGGCCCTTCGCTGCTGCTAGAATCTCCCTCCTGATCGACCCTGCTGGTGGAACCTCATACTGCCTGGACTAGGCCCAAAGCGACTTCCCTACTGATGATCGTGCCCTGATGGTGGGGCACTAGCTGAAGACTGAACATAAGACTGGGATGGCCTTGATGACCCTTCCCGAGGAACTAGTCTCCCGCCTCCAAATTAACCCCCAAGGTTGCCCGCTGACTGAGCCCTACTACCACCTTCTCGATCCATCTTTAGCTTCAACTTTCGAGCCTCTGTAGCCTGGGTGAATCCCATAATCTTCCCATAATTCATGTCAGAATGTAGAGCAGTTGTGGAAGCTTCATTGATAACCAAGGGACCAATGCCTTGCACAAATCGACGAACTCTAGCCTCCATAGTTGGCATCATATGAACAGCATACTTGGACAGGCGCACAAAATCCATATGATACTCCCACACATTTCTAATACCTTGTTTGAGGATCTCAAACTCTGAAGCTCGGGCTGCCCTAGTCTCGGCGGGCAAGAAATGGTTATGAAGGCATCGGCGAACTCACCCCACCTCGTCGGAGGGCTCCCCTCCTCACGGGAATCCTCCCACATTTCAAACCAGGAATATGCCGCCCCTTTCAGACGGTAGGAGGCCAGCTCTACTCCCTTTGTTTCAGTAGCACGCATAACTCGGAGGGTCTTGTGCATCTCATCGATGAAATCCTGAGGATCCGCCTCGGGGTCGGTACTTGTGAACTCTGGAGGGGCTAACTGAAGGAACTTGTTAACCCTGCAACCAGAAGAATCTCCTTACCCGCTAGAGGAAGTGGAAGCAATATTTGACCTCTGGGCCTGAGAAGCCACCAGCTGCGTCAGCATCTGAATAGCTACCCTAAGATCCACATCAGAAATACCGGGACCGGAAGCTGGGGCTGGAAGAGGATCATGAATATCAGTGGGAGGGATTGTGGCACCCTCCACAGGAATAGGAATTGGGATGGTCCGTTCTGGAATGGAGGAGTCAGGTAGATTCATAGTCGGGGAATTATTCTCACTCGTATCACCAAATTGGGAATCAATGGCCACTCCTGGGGTGGCATTGGCCTCTTGGCCGAGTCGCGCTTTCTTCCTAGGTGCCATTTACTAAAAGTTAAAACAATGCACGAGTTAGAGATAAACAACCTCACTTTTTACTCCATCGCACGATATAGAATAACAATGGAGGGTATCATTCCTAAATGTCCAAGCAGCCCCCTAATTATATATGTGGTCAACAACACACCGATAAGAAGGGCTCTACTGGACACGGCTCCGAGACATCCTAGGACACTTTAAACCTTAGGCTCTGATACCAAGTTTGTCATGCCCCGACCTTGGGGGACGCGACCGGCGCTTAACCAAGTGAACCCGTGATCATGTTATAACATCGTTTACTGAGTTAGCAAAAAATAAATCAAAAGTGTACGTTCATAATATTAATCCATTCTTTCTTATACACCGATTTCCAAAAATTAGGTCTTCCAAAACATACATATTAATTACAATCTTTATGAGATGGGATTACAGTTATAAGTCGACCCAACAACATACATGACCCACATGAGTATCTATGGAGCCTCTAAGATAAAAAGATGAACATGGTTCCGCCGGTGACAAGGCCCCGACAATACCTCAAAATAGAACAACATATACAAAAGGAGAGCAACACAATCTATGCACGGCCCCGAGAGGAAATGGGGCTCACCAGAAATGTTGTAAGGAGGAGGAGAAGTCATTACTACCGAAGATCAGTGCTACCAGCTACAAAGCCACATATATCCATAAGAAGATGTAGCGCTCCCGGCAAAAGGGACGTTAGTACCATCGAATAGTACTAGTATGTATGAACAAACTCTACTCTAGATAGAATAAACAGCAAACATGTAGCAATGCAATTAGAGACATCAGATAACATTTCATAGAAATAGGGGAAACACAAACAAGAGTCACCATGGTTTCTTATTCCGTTATTCCATATTTTGTATAGTAGTCCTTTAAAGCCAAGTGCCACAACTTTATAATAACACCGTGTCATTTTCACATGGAGTCCAGTCTCGGCCCGACCGGCTAAGCCATCCCAAGTGAGACATCATCAGCATCATAATTCATATTAACACCGTGTCGTTTTCACACGGAGTCCGATCTCGGCCCGATCGTCTAAGCCATCTCACTTGATACAATGAGACATTACCAATATCATGTTTTCGATGCAATTACCACCATGTGTGCAGCATGGAGTCCGATCTTGGCCCGATCGGCTAAGCCATCTCACTTTGGGACATAACCATATCAATTTAAATTATTCGATTCACATTCCTTTTCCATCATTTATTATACAGTTCTTGGCACTTGGACATATCTAACAATTTGTGTCACATTCCTCTCTTTAGCCATTTCATATATTCATCCTTCATATTAACGAGACCCAACATATAAGGATTCGCACACATAATAAAGAGGAATACAATAATCATAATTTACATTTTCGAGTAGCATAGTGACATGGTAGCAACTTAGAACAATATGCAATCAGGAATTTCCCAACTTAACACATTGAAGCCATCAATTTCTCAGAGAATAAAAAAAATAGGGCTCGTACCCGGTATTTGGACACCTATAGGTTCATTCTATGACGATTAGAGTTAGCCATACATACCTCAATTGGGATTTTTCTTAATTTCTATCACAATTACCGGAACCTTTAGCACCTTCAATCTATTTCACAATATAGCACAATTGAACCAAAAATTAGGAATAATGATTATGGACCTAGCTCACTTGAGCATTGTATCAAACATTATGTGTTCATTAAGATTGCATGGTCCCTTTTTAGTGAAAGATTACTCCAACCCATTCCTCATTCTATTCTACCTTTGTTTTAACACTTTCCCATATAATTTAGGATTACATTATCACATGCATGCAAGGACAATAACCCTTATACCCATTGACCCTCTTATTAATTACTTATTTTCAGTATGATTTTCAAAATTTAGGGCTAAGGTATAGATTATTACCTTGAAGATGAAGTCCTAGGTTGCTTTCCTTGATAATCTTCAAAATTTCAAGCAAGGATTAAGGAGAGATGGATGAGGGTCACTCTCTCACTCTATGGCCCCTTTCTCTCACTCTAAATATCATGGAAAATGTTGAAAAATGTCCCAAGATAGGTGTTTTAACGGAATGGAGGTCGGGTTGTTAATTAAGAAAATGGGTGCCCCGACGCAGGTTTGCGGTTCAAAATGCGATCGCATTTTGGTTATGCGGTCCGCAAACCTGTCGCATAACTGGACTCAACTGGGTGAAAAAGAAAAGTGAACTTCGCAGGTATGCGATCCGCATACCTGTTATGCAGTCGCATAGTGTACTGCATAACAGTTATGTGGTAGCATAATGCTCCGCATAACTCCCTCTGAAAAACACGAATGCAAAGATGCGGTGAACTATGTGGCCCGCATACCCAAAATGCGATCGCATTTTGGGCCGCATAGTTGCCCTCAAAATGGTCGGCAGATTGTCCCACTATGCGGCTATTATGCGGTCCGCATACCTGATATGCGACCGCATAGTGGACTGCAAATTTGCATCCCTTCGCATATTTTCTTCCTCTAAGTCTGAGGGTACTTTTCACTCTTAAGAGGTCCAGACCTAAGAATTTCTACAGATATATCAACAGGGGGATCTAGCTGGGCATCATTTTGGTTAAGGATTCTACGATCCTTTACACAAATGGCTCTGTATGAGGCTTTATATGGTAGGAGGTGTAGATCTCTGATTGGTTGGTTTGAGCCGGGCGTGGCTAGGCTTTTGGGCACAGATTTGGTACAGGATGCATTGGATAAGGTGAAGTTGATTCAGGAGCTGCTTCGCACGGCGCAGTCTAGGCAGAAGAGTTATGCAGACCAGAAAGTCCGAGATGTGTCTTTCATGGTAGGGAAGAAGGTACTGCTGAAGGTGTCACCCATGAAGGGTGTTATGCGATTTTGGAAGAGGGGTAAGTTGAGTCCCCGGTTCATTGGGCCTTTTGAGGTGCTTCAGAGGAGTGGAGAGGTGTCTTATAGACTTGCTTTGCCACCCAACTTATCGAGTGTTCATCCGGTGTTCCATGTTTCTATGCTCCGGAAGTATGTTGCTGACCCGTCTCATGTCTTGGACTTCAACTCAGTTCAGCTAGAGGATGATATGTCTTATGAGGTAGAGCCAGTGGCTATTTTGGGTCGACAGGTCAGGAGGTTGAGGTCTAAGGATATAGCTTCAGTAAAGGTGCAGTGGAGAGGGCAGCCGGTGGAGGAGGCCACTTGGGAGACCGAGCGGGAGATGCGGAGCAGATATACTCACTTATTTGAGACTCCATGTATGTTTCTAGACTCGTTTGAGGATGAACGTTTTGTTTAAGAGGGGGAGAATGTAACGACCCAGCCGGTCGGTCCGTGAAATTAGCCCTATTTTCCCTGTTTCAGCTTTGTCATATGTTAGTTAACCTATTCATGATGTGGGGGGTCGGTTGGTTCAGTTTCAGAGTGGTCGTGGTGAGAACTGAGACACTTAGTCTCTTAAATTGGTTTAATAGTTGGAAAAGTAAACCGGGAGTTGACTTATGAGTAAATGACCTCGGAATGTAGATCTTAAGCCTCGGATAGCTTCCTTAGGTGATTTGGGACTTAGGAGTGTGTTTGGAATGTGATTTTTATGTCTGGTGTAGAATTAGGCTTGAATTGGCAAAATTGAGTTTTTGGCAATTTCCGGTCGGTAGTGGAAAATAGGCTATCGGGGTCGGAATGGATTTTCGGAAGTTGGAACAGGTTCGTAGTGTCATTTTGGATGTGTGTGCAAATTTCCAAGTCATTTGGACGAGGTTTGGTAAGTTTCGGTATCGTTAGTGATTTTCGTGAGTTTGAAGATCCTTAGGCTTGAATCATGGGTTGATTTGATGTTACGGTGTTATTTTGGGTGTTCCGAGGGTTTGAGTAAGTTTGGGTGATCATTTATGACTTGTTGGTACTTTTGGTTGGGGCCCCGAGGGGTTCGGGGTGATTTCGGATGGCCAACGGGGAGTTTTTGAAGTTTTAAAGGTTGCTGGTGTGAAACCTTCTGGTGTTTCCGCACCTGCGGATAGGGGACCGCAGGTGCGAGTTCGTAGAAGTGGACGAAGGATCGCAGAAGAGGAAATTGCTAAGGGAGAGGAAGACCGCAGATGCATAGGTGTGGCCACACTTGCGGAGTCGCATGTGCGTAATGTGGGTCGCATGTGCGAATTTGGCTAGGCTGGTGAAAGGTCGCAAGTGCGGAAGATTGGACGCACCTGCGGAGTCGCAGGTGCGGTAGATGAGTCGCAGCTGCGGGATTGGTCCTATAAGTGAAATTCCATAGGTGCGCACCTGGGACCGCAGGTGCGGGTCCGCAGGTGCGAAGAAATGGACCGCAGGTGCGGTTTTCCTAGGTAGAAAGTATAAAAAGAATCCTTAGCGGATTTTGGCCATTCTTCCACCATTTTTATACGGGTTTGAAGCTTGTTGAAGGGTTTTGAAGAGGAAATTCGAGGGTTCTTCGTGGAGGTAAGACTTTTGGACTCAAAACTCGCTTATGTGTGATTATTTGACAGATTGGGGGTAAACATTATGGAAATTAGGGACCAAAAATTGGGAAATTAGGGCTTGTAATTGGAGACTTTAAATTGGGAATTTGAGGGGTCATTTGAGGTCCGATTTTGATATTCTTGGTATATATAGACTCGTGGGAGGATGAGGATTCTTGTGATGTGTTTTTTACAGGATTCCAAGACGTGGGTACGGGGGTCGAGTTTGGCCAATTCGGGATTTTGGGTTAATTTTGATAATTTTCGAATGGGTTTTGTTCCTTAGCATATATTGATGGTATAAATCTGACTTTTGGTAGATTTGGAGCACTCGGAGGCCAAGTCTAGAGGCAAAGGCACTGTGGGCTAGGATTTTAACCTGTTTTGAGGTAAGTAACGTTTCCAAACTTGGTTATGAGGGTTCGAAACCCCAAACTATATGAATTATGACTATAATTAAGGTGACGCACATGCCAAGTGACGGGCGTGCGAGCGTGCACCGAGTGATTGGTGGCCTGGCTCATCCCATGGCACTGTCGAGTAGCTATTACGGATTGATATTCGCACTTCTATTAATGTGGTAAATGTAAACATGTTAGAAATCATGTTAAGTATAAATGCTAAGGCTTCACGCCGAAAATACTGAGACCCGAGTGGTCGTATAGTACTGTCTCATATGTGATTATTTGATTTCATATACTCAGTCCTGTCATAGCATATCATTTCATGCCTCAGCCTCAGTAATTGTTAATTTTATACATATTTATCATTGTTTCAAGCTGATTTGTGCATCTGTGAGCCATGTGAGCGAGACTGGAAAGTAATGAATGAGTGAGGCCGAGATCCTGTTATTGAGATAGTTATGAGATCGGACTGCACACCGCAACGATATTCTGATCATGCCTTCGTTGGCTTGATATAGCGCTTGGGCTTATAAGAGCCCATCCGGAGTCTTTACACCCTCAGTGAGCGCATTGATATTGAGGGATGGATCTTCCCTGGATATGAACCTTGTCTGAAGTTCATGATATGTGAGGGATGGATCGTCCCTGGACATGGATCTTGTCCGAGTGTTGTATTCCGTAGATGGATCTTCTCCGTGGGGCTGGATTGGCCTTTTCCTCAGTACTGATTGACTACGGTCACCGGTGTTCATGTACATTTCAGGATGGATCTTCCCCTGGGCCTGAGATCCATATACGGTACTAAGTGGACTTCTATGCGAGGGCGTTGAGCATTGTGTGCATCTCCACACTGGTTTCGTATACATATTGGCATGTCGAGTATACTGGTCATACCTGGTATATTTTGTTCATTTTCTGATAAATCGTGAACATGTCTAATTTATGTACGTTGTTTATTGTAAATTCTGAGGTTTAGTCTGTCACTACCTCTCAGCCCATAGTTTGGGTTCGTTACTTCTTAGTTGGTGTACTCACATTACCTCCTGCACCTTGTGTGCAGATCCAGGTTCATCGAGGCCCAGTAGCAGTGGTTGATTGGCTGAGAAAGAGTTCCCTGAGTCTTCAAGGTAGCAGTTGGCGATCGCAACCTCGATTTCTCCTTCTTTATCTTCCTATTGTATTTTGTTTCCTCCAGACATTATCATGTCAGCTTTACATTTTGACATTGTATTTATAGTAGTTCATGGCTTGGTGACACTAGATCTGGGGTTGGATTTTAAATTGTGTTTTAATGATGTTAGAATTTCAAATGAATTATTATCGATACTTTTGCTTCTAAATTTATAAAAAAATTTGAAAAACAAACTTGCTTCAACAAAATGTGTGGCTTGCCTGATTCCATGACAGGTGCCATCACGACTAATTGTTTGGGGTCATGACAGGATGCTAGGTCTAAATGTGGCAATTGAGAATTTTGCGGATTTGTTCAGGGCTATAATCGGAGGGTTGCATTGGAGTGGTGTCGAAACTTGCAGTATTTCTATATCATTATGGATTCTACATTCCATATCAGGAAGGTAAGATGAACCGCTTGAATTCACATAAGGTCTCTTCAGAGCGGGTATCTCGGTTATGGTACTTTTGGGGGTGCTTAAGGAGGAATACAACATTTTATGAGCCTTAGGGCGTTGTGGTTTTATGCTAAAGTTTGTGGGAAAAGTTCTGGTTAAGGATAGTAGTGTACTAGCAAGGAAAAGTATCAATTTGAAGGTAATTCGGAATGGACTAAGAGAATTAGGACAGCTTGGTAGTAGGTTGGATCGGCATGAAAATGGATACGATCGGTTCCTTGGGTGCTTATATTGTGGTGGGTTTCTATAGGTGTTTCGTGACAATACTCTTGGGTTTTGATGCCTTACGTAGCTCGGTTGAGTTAGAAGGAGTCAGTCCTGACAGTTTGGTTTTGTGCAAATGGGATTCAGAGAGTTCATGATGGTTTCTACCACGGTTAGAGACGTATATTTCCTAGTGGCGCGAGGAGCATGTGATGTATAGTGATTTTCTCCTGGATGGGATCAAACGGGAAGTTCTTAGCTAAATTAGTATGCAGTTGCTGGTGACTCTGAGTGGATTATGAGGTTCTCGTATCTATCATAGGATGGCATGGTATATGCGGTGTGTTGGGTAGGATCGAGATTTTTCATGTGCAAGGTCACGGTTCAGTATTAAAAGGAAGGTCATAAATTCTTATGCAGCATGGACGGTTTCAGATGAATAGGTAAATGCATTACCATTTGGTGTGGCGTGAGGAGAGTATACATTTCAGAAGGGGCAATTTTATGGATACATCATTCGTATTGCGACATTCTCTTGTTTGATCGAATGCTGGTGTTTGAATTTTGATTTGTGGCATAGAAGAATTGTAGAAGTATTCATCGTGGAATGGTCGTGTAGTGGAGAAGTCTTAAACATTCAGGCGGTGGAGTTGAGATCAGATATGGTGATACATATGTTCTATGAATTTGGAGACCGGGAGTTCTCAGGAGTGGATTGTTTCATGGTTGGGGACTGTGAAGTCATGGCCAAAGCTAGCCAAATGATAGTATGTGTTATGATTCAGTCATTGTGGGCTTTTAGAGGTTATTTATCTATGTGTGGGTGCCCGGGGTTGAATTGCGAGTCCATTGGTAGGCCCAATTAGGATGTGTATTTTACACCGAGTTGGATTGGTTGACTCCATAATGATATTGTTGAGGGATGTGCTATTCGGTTGTTGCTAAGCTTATTCGTGTTCTGGCATTTTCTGTGAGATACTTCGCTATGCTACGATGGGTTATGATTCGTTGGTTTTGGCACACACGGTGCGGTTATATGGTGGTCTTGTAGCGGAATTTGAGTAACTGAGTAATTGGGTATTGCATGATTGAGAACGTATTGGTTATGTACTTTCGAGATTTGTGTGGCACTGTGACATCTGATTCTCCGTGATTATGGTAATGCACTTTGGGTACTTGATGTCGAATTTTGCATGGTTATTGATTTTGAGTAGGGTGGATTGAGGTATATGATACGGACCAGCGTTTGGATGGTGTCGCGCATTGCATCGGAGTTATGTTGAGGTATGAACCTTTTTGTTAGAGTCGGGTGGTAGGTTCTTAGCATTTCATTGTGGTGGTACTCGTTTAGCTTGCAGGACGATTCTTTTGATTGAGTCATTTTCGTGATTGAATACATTTGGATTGTTGCTTATTGGTGCATGGATTGCACGGTTTGTGGCTCTGAGTAGTATTGGTGTTGCATGTCAGTAGAGTAGTGGGTATTCGATAAGATGGAGTCTTCAGATCTAGGATGGGTGCTATCGGATTTGATTGCAGTATATTTGGAAGGATAATATCGGAAGTCGGCTTAAGAATTGGCTATAGTTCTTGTTGAAGGAGAGGGAGCTCCATGGCTTGTTGATTTGATGAATGGTTATGAGTTCCTGCGTGTTCTTTCATTATCGACAGTGTACGAATGTTTTAGGATGAGGTTTTGTTAGGTATGAGGTTTATTACCGGGAATGGGTTGTTCTGAGTAGTTACTGTGATCGGAGATTCTTGCTATGGGTATTTGAGTCATAAGGTATACCCGGTGATTGTAGCTCGGGTTATGGATGCGGGTTGGTACAACTTGTTCAGACTTATACAGCGTGTAGGTCGAGAGATTCAAATCTTATAAGGAATTTCGGATGTTAAAAAAATTAGATTATAAGGCTTATGGGCTAGGTTGAATTGAGAAATTCCAGTTATGTTGTGTTATCGGACCTATATGGGATAGGGTGACGTGGGATCCCCCCCCCCCCCCCCCCCCCCCCCCTCCCCGGGTATTTTCATGGTAAGGATATATGGAGGTTTGATGATTTTGAGAACAACTATTGGCACGTTCGAGGACGAACGTATTTTTAAGTGGGGGAGAATGTAACGACCCGACCAGCCGTTTTGAGCATTTGCACTTCGCTCGGTAGATTGAGGGAATGAGTAGCTCCGTATAATGTATTCGGACTTGTGTGCAAAATTTGATTCATTCAGAGTTGATTTGATATGTTTCGGCGCGAGTTTTTGGAAGTCGAATGTTCATTAAGTTTGATTTGAGGAGCTTTTCGTTGTTTCGGTGTTGTTATGCGTGATCTGAGGCCTTTAGTAAGTATGTGTCGTGTTATGGGACTTTTTGGTATGTTCATATAGGGTACCGAGAGGCTCGAGGGAGTTTCGGATAGGTTTGGGATGTGTTGCGCTCATTTTTCTTATATTTAGACGTCGTTTCTTCAAGCATAAATGATATCATATTGAACAAATAAGCTCTGATTTCTGATTTAATTGAAGCATTAGATCCGTATCGTAATATGGACCCGTATCAAAAAGAATCGTCTAATTTGGACATCGTATGAGGATTTTATGGTCATTTTACTAAAAATTGAGTTGCCAGATTCTTTTCAGATTAATTACGAAATTGTCACTGAATTCGTATTTAAAAATCCGCACTTTTTACAAATATTGAAACCAACATATCTCCTTCATTATAAGGTCAAATTGAGTGATTCAAAAGCCTAACTTCACTAAAATTTCATAAGGAATCCATTGGATGCATAAAAAGTGAATTTCAGGATCGTTTGGCATGAAAAACAAGGTAGAATAGCTGGCAGAAAAATATATAAAATAAAGGTTTGTTCATTCTGTCATATTTTGAGTTGGGGAGCTCGGATTTGAGCGATTTTGGAGGCGATTTTCACCATATGGATTGGGGTAAGTGTTCTTTACTCGGTTTTGGTTATATTTCATGAATCCATCTTTATTTTGGGATTTGATTGATGATTTCAAAGTGAAATTTGGGGGGTTTTGCCTAAAGTTTCATAAAATGAATTTTTAAGTTTTGAACATCGATTCGTAGTCGGATTTGAGTGAAATTAGTATGGTTGGACTCATAATTGAATGGGTTGTCGGATTTTGTAAGTTTTGTCGGGTTACAAGGTGCGGGCCCGAGTTGGGCAATTTGGCCAATTTTGGACTTTTGATTAAAGATTCGACATTTTTCAATTGGGATTGGTTCCTTTAGAATTATTGATGTATTTAAGTTGTTTTTGGTTAGTTTCAATCCGTTTGGAGGTCAGAACGTGCGGGATGGCATCTTTGGAGCATCGCCCGGCCTGCTCGGCATTGGTATTGGCTCGTTCGAGGTAAGTAACTCTTCTAAACTTAGTGATTAGGGTATAAAACCCCGAAATACGTGTTATGTGATTAGTATTGAGGTGACGCACATGCTAGGTGACGGGCGTGTGGTCGTGCACCAATTGAATTGGGACTCTGTTGTTCCCATAAACCTGTATAGTGGCCCTATTTTTTTTATATTTGTGTTTTCACCATGTGATAAAGTAATTGAACTTTCAATCATGCTAAACATCATGTTTAGGCTTCAGGATGATATTGTTTGTACTCATAGTGGTTATTTCTTGTTGTCATCTCACTAATTTCCAATTATATTTTTGTACTCAGTCATATTCATGCATTCATTTCATATCTCAGTCTTAGTTGTTGTTATTGATACATCAAATCATTGTTATCGGCTATATTCATGACATTGTGTGCCCTTGAGTAATACTGGAGAGAATGATGATTGAGTGAGGCCGAGGGCCTGAGAGAGAGTAACATTTTTGGATTGGGCTGCACGTCGCAATGATCTATGGATTGGGTTGCACGCCGCAGTGATATATGGATCGGGTTGCACGCCATAGCGATATTGGGTCGGGCTGCATGCCGCAGCGATATAGCACTTGGGCTGAAAGAGCCCCTCCGGAGTCCGTAAACCCCCAGTGAGCGTAGTCAAATATATATATATATATATCGGGTTGCACGCCGCAGCAGTTATTATACAGCGCCGAGTGATTTAGTGTGCTGAGTATTGAGCTTAGTAAGAGAGGATGCGAGGTAATGAGATTGAGTACTCTGAGAGTGTGAGTACATGTTTCATCTCTGAAATATATGGCATTCACATGCATACATGACATACAGGCATAGAGACGCATTTCTCCTCATGCTATATAGTATCACGTCATTCATGACTTATTATACACATTGATATGTGGGTATGGAGAGTCACTTTATACTTGTCATTTGGAAAGAAAATGAAACATTTTATTTATTGTGGAAAAGGATATTTGAAAAAATTATAGTTTTCAAACTTACTCGTACTTTTGGCATTTTTGGTAAGAGATCTGGGATTTTCTTTCACCGAGATATTTGGAAAGCATGACCATTTTCTGGAACTGTGAACGAGCTGAGTAGTTTACTTTTGAGATATCTCTTCTATACTTGCATTTATGTTGTTATGAACTGTGGTGGAAATATTGACTTTGAACCCGATCCTGTGTTAGCTCGCCACTGCTTTCAACCTAAGGTTAGGTCTGTTACTTACTCAGTACATGGGGTCGGTTGTACTGATACTACACTTCTATACATTGCGTGCAGATGTCGATTGTTGTTGTTGATACCCGTCGATGGTTGCGGGACTCGAAGATGTACCAGTGTCCCTGTTGTAGCTGCCTCTTTTGTTCGGGGTAGCCTTAGATTATAAAACTCTGTTTATGTACTTTTCAAACAGACTATGTATTTGTTTCATTTTTGCTTTGTAAACTCTATTCGTAGAAGCTCATGATTTGTACAACCGGTCCTTGGGAAATGTATAAGATTCCGTAAATTACTTTTGTTTAATTGTCCTGTTAATATAGTTAAAATTTTGAATTATTAATAGTTGGCTTACCTAGCAGGTTGGGTTAGGTGCCATCACGACCAGTGGATTTTGGGTCGTGACAGTCAGGAAGACCATGAGAAGAATCTGAGGATCGTGCTTCAGACCTTGAGAGAGAACAAGTTGTATGCAAAATTCTCAAAGTGTGAATTCTGTCTTAATTCGGTGGAGTTTTTGGGTCATGTAGTGTCGAGTTAGAGGATCAAGGTAATCCGAAGAAGATTGAAGCAGCTCAGAGTTGGCCCGGGCCGTGGGATTCGGAGTTTCCTTGGTTTGGCCAGGTATCATCGCTGTTTCACAGAGGGTTTATGATCCATTGTTGCACCTATGACTAGATTTACACAGAAAGCTGCTACTTTTAGATGGTCTGAGGAGTGTGAGGCGAGCTTTCAAAAGCTTAACACTACTTTGACTACAACCCCAGTGTTAGTGTTGCCTACGGGTTCGGGGTCTTACACTGTGTATTATGATGCATCGCGTGTTGGGCTTGATGCGATGTTGATGCAAGACAATAGGGTGATTGCCTACGTGTCTCGGCAGCTAAACGTTCGTGAGAAGAATTATCCTGTGCGACCTAGAATTGGGAGCTATTGTTCATGCATTAAAGATTTGTCAGCACTATTTGTGCGGTGTCCCTTGTGAGGTCTATACCGACCACCGGAGTTGCTTAAAGACTATGATATCACTATTCTATATTATCCCGGAAAGGCCTATGTGATAGTCGATGCCTTGAGTCGAAATGTGAAGAGTTTGGGCAGTTTGGCATATCGACCGGCAGTAGAGAGGCCACTAGCCTTGGATGTTCAGGCCTTGGACAAAAACTTTGTTAGATTGGATGTTTCGGAGCTCAACCAGGTTCTTGCTTACGTGGTTTCTCCGTCGTCTTTTATGTGTGCCTAATGTAGCTGGGTTACGTGAGTTGATCCTTCCGGAGGCCCACGGTTCATGGTAATCCATTTGTCCGGGTGCCACTAAGATGTATCAGGATTTGAGGCAGCATTATTGGTTGTGGAGAATGAAGAAAGACATAGTTGAGTATGCAGCTCGGTGCCTAAATTGTCAACAAGTGAAGTATGAGCATTAGAAGGCGGGCAGTTTGCTTCATAGACTTGAGATTCCAGAGTGGAAATGGGAACGGGTTACCATGGTCTTCGTAGTTGGGCTCCCATGGACTCAAAATATTTGACGCGGTATGGGTGATTGCGGACAGGTTGACCAAGTCGGCTCATTTCATTTTGGTGATGACTACATATTCTTTATAGCAACTGGCTCAGATCTATATTCGCGAGATTGTTCGACTTCATGGTATGCCGGTATCCATTATCTCCAATCGGGGTACGCAGTTCACATCGTGTTTCTGGAGAGTAGTGCAGCATCAGTTAGGCACACTTGTTGAGTTGCGTACATCATTTCACCCCCAGACAGACGAGCCGAGCGCACTATTCAGGCATTGGAGGATATGCTTCGTGCATGTATTATGGATTTCAGCGGATCTAGGGATCAGTTCTTTCCTCTTGCGGAGTTTGCCTACAGCAACAGCTACCAATCCAGTATTGAGATGGATACTTATGAGGCCTTATATGGGAGACGATGTCGTTCTCTAGCTGGTTGGTTTGAGCCAGGAGAGGCTAGGTTGTTGGGAACATATTTAGTTTGAGATACCTTGGAGAAAGTCAAGTTGATTCAAGATCGACTCAGTACACCCCAGTCTAGACAAAAGAGTTATGCGGATCGGAAGGTTCGGGTTGTAGAATTATGGTTGGAGAGCGGGTTTTGCTCTGGGGTTACCTATAAAATGTGTGATGAGGTTTGGGAAGTAGTTCAAGTTGAGCCCTAGGTATATCGGACCTTTTGGGATCCTTGAGAGGGTTGGTAGGGTGGCCTACAAGCTTGCATTTCCACCTAGCTTATCTGCAGTTCATCCGATGTTCCGTGTTTCTATGCTTCAAAGTATTATGGTGATTCGTATCATGTTTTGGACTTCATATCCGTCCAATTGGACAAGGATTTGACTTATATTGAGGAGCCAGTGGCTATCCTGGACAGACAAGTCCGGAAGTTGAGATCAAAGAACATTGCTTCGCTGAAGGTTCAATATAGTGGTCATCTGATTGAGGAAGCGGCCTTGGAGATCGAGCAGGACATGAGGAGTCGTTATCCTCACCTTTTCATCACTTTAAGTATGTCTTGATGCACGTTCGAGGACGAATGTTTGTTTTAAGAGGGGAAGAATGGAATGACCCGACCAGTCACTTTGTATAATTGCGCCTCGTTTCCCCTTTTGATACTTCACACATATGTGTTTACGATTATGTGACTCATGGGGTTGGTTTTGTTCTGGGAAGATTTCAGGTTAATTTAAACCCTCTGATTCTTGGCATAGAAGCCTAAGTTGTTTATGTTGACAAACCTTTGACATTTTTGAAAATGACCCCGGAACGGTATATTGATGGATCTGATAGCTTCATATTGTGATTTTGGATGGCGTATGCCCGGAATCGAATTCAAAAGTCCCTAGGTTGATTTGTGTTGTTTTGTCGAAAATTGGTAATTTGAGGTTTAGAAGTTTGACCGTGGGTTGACTTTTGGTTATCGGGTCCATAATTTGGTTTTGGTACTTGTAATAGGTTTGTTATGCTATTTAGAACTTTTCTACAAAATTTGGTATCATTTGGAGTTGATTTGATAGGATCAGACTCTTAGTTGCAATTCTAGTAGTTCTTGAACTTTACTTTGAAATTCAAATGTTCAGTTATTTCTAGATGTTATTTTTGTGTTTTGATCGCGCGAACGAGTTCGTATAATATTTTTAGACTTGTGTGGATATTTAGTTTGGAGCCTTGACAGCTCGGATAAATTTCGTATATGTTCATAATTGTTTGAACTAAAAATGGAATTGTTGGTATACTAGTGCTCTGTTATTGCAATTGCGAGAACGAACCTCGCAATTGTGAAGGTGGCAGGGGTGGTATGATGTTGCAATTGCGAAGTCAGCAAGCCTGGGGCTTGGGTCGCATTTGCGACAACTTGGTCGCTTTCGCTAAGTTGTCTAGCTTCGTGATTGCGACGTTTGTTGAGGCTGTTAGGGTTCACAATTGTGATCCCTGGTCCGCATTGCGCGAGTTCGTAAATGCAAATCCCGTGTCACAAATGCGACATATGTAGATGGACATAAGGGCCGGAACGTCGAGATTTAGTCTCATTTCTCACTTTTTATAAACCTAGACTCGGTAGGAGGCAATTTAGAGAGGGAATTTTCATCTACAAACATTGGACAAGTAATTCTGATCAATTTACAACTATATTTAATGATTATATCTTAGATTTAACATCAAATTTATGTGAATCAAAGAGGAAAATTTTGAAATTTTTGTCAAGTTTTTGAAAAATGAGAATTGGAGTTTTCAGAGTTGATTTGGACTCGGATTTTGAAACTAATCACATATAAGAACTCGTGGGGTTATGGGTTGTCAGAATCTACTCTTGGACCTAGGTTTGACCGGGCGGGCCTCAAGTTGACTTTTGTTGACTTTTTTAGAAAAGTGTAAAAGATCATAGATTTATATATTATAATTGTTTTTCCTTGCATTTATTTGATGATATTAAGTAATTTTTTGTTATATTTGAGCCGTGTGGAGGCGAATTTTAGGGTAAAAGTTGTTTCCCATGGTTGAGTTGGTCTAGTTTAGGTAAGTATCTTACCTAACTTTGTGGGGGGGGGGGGGGGGGGGGGGGGAAC
>ML271430.1:0-18306 GCA_005239495.1 Nicotiana undulata | reverse complement strand
GGGGGGGGGGGGGGGGGGGGGGGGGGGATGGGAACTACCCCT
Source organism: Nicotiana undulata (assembly GCA_005239495.1). NCBI lineage: Eukaryota > Viridiplantae > Streptophyta > Magnoliopsida > Solanales > Solanaceae > Nicotiana > Nicotiana undulata. The sequence goes on along the minus strand of ML271430.1, from coordinate 18,264 downwards.
TAAGATTTGGGATTGATTGTGATATTTGTGTAATGTGAAGTCATGTACGCAAGATGACGAGTAGGTACACGGATTATATGTGATATTTGACGAGTTTAGCTTATTTGGTGACTCTTTCCATGCCTTTCATTGAATTGTCATATCATGTTTTAATTCTCATTGTTAATCTACTCTTACATGCCTTATATGACTTTGTCAACACTTGTTCTACCTCTTGCTTGTTATTTTTCTCTTATATGCCTAGTTAAAGTTATTGTCTTCCTTATTGCCTTGTTACATCTTTAATTGTTGAATTACTTGTAATTGAAGTTGCTATTTCGTGAAATATCTTCTTGTTGAGTGATTGGTGTTGAAGTTGTGAAAGTCATTATCAGATCTAGGCAAAGTTTTTAATTGTTGAGATATCTTCTTTGTTAAGCAATTCACATTCATTGTTATTGTCGATATTCTTGTACGCGTCATGGTTGAGCCATGGACTACTTGTTGTGGAAACATTAATACTGTTGATTTTTGGAAAGTTGTGGCATATGTTCACTTGTAGTGCGAATTGTTATTGTTTTGTGAAATTGATGTGCATGCAGCGGTATAAGAATAGGGGTTAATGTGCATGTTGCGGCATAAGGTAGAATTTATGTGCGTGTTGCTAGTAAAGGAATTACTTGAAGCCACGTGGAGTCATAAGGTGGGCTAAAGTGCGTGTAGCTATTTCGAAAAAAATATTTTCAAAATCTAAATGTAAGGCTTACGCGGCGGTATAAGGAAGATTGTGATTGAAATTGTGAAAAAAGAATACGATGTGGTACCTCGGTTGTGATTCTTGTTGTGCACTTCATATTGAAAAGAGTAATTGGTCGAACCGTTCTTATTGCTTTTACGTTTTCCTTGTCATACCAGTTTTGTCTGTTTTTGATTATTTGAGGTTCTCAATAATTGCTTCCTTCTTGTTTCCTTTCTTCTTACGATTCTGCCATTAGTTCACGTTATTAGACTACTTTGTTATCTTTCATTTCTCTGCTCCCATTACTTCTCGTTATTATATTCTCGTTATATTTGTTATGTCCTAGTAGGTGTCTTGACCTGGCATCTTCACTACTCTACCGAGGTTAGGCTTGACACTTATTGGGTACCGTTGTGGTGTACTCAACTACGCTTTCTGCACATCTTTTTGTGTAGATCCAGGTACGTCTGTTCGTGCTGGATGTTAGTGACTGACTTGTTAGCTGCCCTTCAGAGCCTTCGAGGTATACCTTCTTGGCGTCCGCAGGCCTCGGAGACACCTTCCATTATTTTTTTCATTTTGTTGTTCTTATTCAGACAATGTTGTAGTAGACCTTCTAGATTATTCTGTAGAGATTATGACTCAGTTCCATCGGTTTTGGGAACATGTTGTTGAGGTCCTATTTTTGAAGTTGATATGAGTTATTCTGTTTTATGTAGTATCTCAGTTGGTCATTCCTGCTATGATGTTATTAAATGTAAGACTTATCTAGTCTTAGAGACTAGATGCCATCACGACATCCTAACGTGGAAAATTGGGATCGTGACAAATTGAAGTTGAAACCAAGCATCAGCAAAGAAGATATCATGTTCCTAAAATATTATTTCTCACGGGTACTTCAAATCATTGCTTTGGAGTTACAATAAGTTTGTACTTGTCATGTTTTGAAGTAGGATGCATTTGTAGGCATGTAAAATTTTAGTATGTTTAAATCCATAAGAAATTTGAACTTAGTCTCAAATTAAATATATTTTAGTTAAAATAAATATTATGGGCTAATATAATTGAATTAATTATATAAGTCCAAACATATGGATTTTTATATAAATAAGTCCAAATCTATTGGGCTAGCCCATTTAATTGGACTACAAGTGATGAGCCAACTTCATTAAGCTCAAGATGTCATCTTCTTGATGTCTAGTTTGGTGTCACGTGTCAAATGATGTGACACGCCAAGTCAAACAGAAAAGCCAAAAGGATCATGCCACGTGTCAAAATGAAATAACATGCCAAAATTAAAAGACCAAAAAAAATTGTGTCATGTGTGCAGGTGACATATTTTGGCCAATCAAATACGGTATTGACACTTTTTCAATCTGATTGGTTAATGATTCAAGTCAACCAATCAAATCACACGGCTACACCCCTCCCACAATTATAAATAGAGGTCTTCATAACTGAGAAAAAATACCACAAATCATAACAATAAGCAAGAGAGAGCTCGTGTATCAAACGCCGCAAATTTCTCTACAAGCTTCAAGTTTCAAACAATCAAGTTCAAGTTGAATAAATCAAGTTCAAGATCAAGAACGGAATCAAATATAAGGTGTTCAAGATCAAAATTACTTGATCTTAACATAATTCCTTATCGTGGGGATAATCAAGGCATTTGTGAAGATAGATCGAATTCAAATTCAGGATCAAGCTTAAAGGCCCCTGAATTTGTTTTATTTACTGTTGGAAAGAAGAATCAGATAATTCATAGAGATTATAACACACAAATTATTTGAAATAAAATACTATAACTTTTGCAATATTTTTTTAGTCTCGATTATTTTCTTGATGCAAATTTATTGTTTCAATATCAATTAAAAAATTTCTACATCAAGTCATTTTTTCACTTCAAAACAGATCGAACAATTCGAAGTGTATGAAAATATTTTGCCTCTCTCTTTAGTGGTAAAAAAAATAGCATCACTAGATGATGAGATTCTTATTAGAAATAAAGTTTTGTAAAACATAGTAGTCATTATTTGGACTTATTTGTCGAATTAAAAATAGTAAGGAAAAGATAATTTTGAAGATTAAAATTTATAATATCTTACTTAAAATTAACAATGTCTCAAGAGAGATCATTGACTACCTATAAGATCATATGAAAAAATATATATATATTAAAATTGACTATAAAATAATTTAATAATTGTGCATCTCGAAAAGAAAGGAGGATAGACTTAATAAAATATGTATACTTTTTTATTTAAAAATAAATAAAAATTGAAGGCCACAAATATCATTGAATGCCCCTAATTGAAATACTACCTATTAGAGAATTTGGAATCAGTAGGGAATGTTAGTTAAGAGGCATTCCAAAGGCGCAGTAGATGCCTCGTATCATCAACAAAACTAAAATTCAATTTTTAATTGTCAGAATGATAAGTCAATTGCAGTTGCACTCTAGCTTTTATATTCTAGTTACTCCTTGATTCTTATTTTCAAAGCTGTTGTTTTTGGTGGCTGACCAAAAATATGTTTTGCCTACTCATAAATAAATAAGTAAATAACAAGGATATTTTAAATCATGAAAACACACCTTTGACTTTATTGCTGATGGCCAAAAACACCCTGTCATCGACATTGAGTGAATTTTTTGCCTTTGTTCTTGGGAAAAAATGTGGATCCGTGAATAGAGAGGAGCGTGAAAATAGAAGATATGACCTTCTATGGTATTAGCATCGAGTGGTGTAAGGTAGACTATCAGAATACATCGCTGCAACTTGAAGAGTTTTTTCATACTAAATTTCTCTGACTATTGGGAAATATGTAAATCCAACGACTGCCTCTAAAATTACATTTATTATGTAATTTTCTATGATAAAGCATAGTGGATATACAATCCAAGTAATCTTCTCCGTTAGTTTTTCCCTTACTTGCTCTAGATAATAAAATAATTTAGTGAACTTGTCCATGACCAATAACATACCATTCACACTAATACAACGGTGAGTTTATACAGGATAAAACATAACGTACGTACGCCATGCACCACACAAAAAATGACTGATATCTGTGCAACAGACGTCTGATTAGCCAATTCAGCGCTCAGAATTTAAAATAAACCGCGTTAAGAAAAACGAAAAGTTATTATCATAGGTATGCAATCTTTTATCTTGTGGTCTAGACCTTGCAAAAATGCAAGGTAAGACTGCGTACTATAGACCTTTGTAATCCGTCCTTTTTCCAAACCCTGCATAGAAGGATCTTAGTACACGGGCTGCCCTCTGCATGCAATCTTTTACATGCCAATAGCCATCTGAACCGATGACATACCATCAAAAGTAATCGAAATTTAATTATCTGACCTAAAATACTTTTCAAAATCCAGAAAATATTCCAGCATAATACATTGAATATTATATTATAATCCCAACATAATATACTGGAGTTTCAGTAAAATATACTAAAATTCCAGCATAATATACTTAAGTTGTAGCTGGAAGTTCATAAACTGGTGCTCCAATCTCCAGTATATTATATTATAACTTTCAATGTACTGAAGAATATGTTGGAAGTGAATATAAAGGTACACCAATCCCCAGAATATTATGCTAGAACTTTTCGTATTGCAACAACATAACAGCTATTGAAACTTTGCAAATGGCTATTTTTAATTAGAAGTCTGAAAACTAGCTAGCCCGTGTTATTTTCACGTATTTCAAACACCAAAAGCTATTAAGTCATGGCATTCTTCAATAAATCAGCTAGTCGCAATTAAAACTTTACTGACAGTCACACAAGCCCACAACAACAGGCTAGTAATCAAGAAAAAAGGAAGCACGTTATAGCATATAAAGCATGCTGAAACTGAAAATCAAGGGGTCTATAAAGTTCATATTTCAGCATAAATTATTTGACCCAAAAGTGTATCAACAACCAAATTCACTTGCTCCATCAATACCAGCCAGCCTTTTATCATAATTCCATCGCTGTTTCAACAATCAGATTAAGAATGAGTTCAAAGGTAGTAAAATGAGGCACAAGCTTTAAGCATTCAGCATTGAGTTCCTCCTGCACTCGGACAACATGTCCATGTAGAATTGACACTTGCCAATGTCACTTCCAGAGCTATTGATGCACTACAAGAAAAACCAAACAAGAATGGAATAATCAGAATCTTTTAGTGAGAACAAGACATGTCCTACTGACATGAAGGCTAGAACAATCTCAAATTTACAAAAGGTGCAAAGTTAACACTTACGTCTTGGAATGCTTTAGAGTGCATACTGCAAGCATCAGAACCAGCTCCAATGGTTGTAGGAGCTGCTGCAGCAGGTACCTCGGAAGCAACAGTTTCATGTTGAATGGTGCGTGGACCCATGACCGCATCTACAGCCCTGTGTGCCACAGCACTTCCAGTACCAAAGGCCATCCCTGTAAGACATAATGGTAAAACAGACAAGGGATATTTATGAGCAACTTTTTTTTGGAGAATTGTAACAGAAATTAATCAACCAATCATTTGACCGGATCCAAAGCCGAGAAGTGACAACGTGAGGCTTGCCTTCTTTACTCTTTTTTCCTTTATGAGCAACTTCCTAAACAAAATATAATTGATGAACCATGATGTATTTTTTTACATACTGCAGGATATACCCATACCTTGAGCTATGGTAGAACCAATACCACCAAGCATGGATCCACCGCCGCTACTTTGCATAGGAGCTGGTGGAGGAGCATGGCGTGCTGCAAAAATGAGATAGAATATAAATTAGCACAAGCAAGGAAGATAGATTAAACCATATCAACTAAAAGAACGCGAACCAAACGAGTCTCACAACCAAAAAATCAACCTGGAGCTGGAGCAGGACGAGGGGCCACACGAGGGGCAGGACGAGGAGCAGATCTTCCTGTACACCGGAACAAGGAAAATTGGAACTCATCAACCAGAACGAAGGGGCTACAAAAAGTTAGCCTTATTTCCTTTAGCAAAGAGAAGACTACAGCACAGAAGGTAAAGTGTCATATGCAAACATTGATGGAGAATTAAGACAGAAAAAATTGTATAACTGAGGTTTTAAGCAATTCTGCGCGCCCTCTCCCTACTTGTTCCTTTAGACATGTAACAAATTCAGCCTGAATCTCCTCCCCTTTTAGCAATTGGTGAATCTATGTCAAAATTTCTATCCTCAAACTCAACACAAAGCAAACGGACACAATTAAAGATAAAACTATTGTCTACATAACCTCAAATAAACACAGGGCCTTCGATGCAAATAATAATGCAAAAAGTCAATGCTGCAATTAGGGTTTCAATGTAACTGAAGCATATTTTCTTCTCAACCCACAAAGGCAGAACTACAATCAACTTTAGCAGAAAGGATTATAACCTAACTTGAGCTCAATTGAGAATATGGTAATTACCAGAGCTTCGGCGAGGCATGATTTCCTGATAGAGGCGGCGAAACCCTAGAGAGCGATTTGGGATCAGAAGAAAACTCTAGAAATGCACGTATGTGTCTATGATATTTTCCGTAAAATATATATATTAGGGGGGAAATTATGGGTGGCGATGATATGTGTACGTGTCAATATTTAAGTGGTTTAATATCTTAATTGAATTAGTGCTGAAGCTCACGTGAGGTTGATGGAAGTCACCGCATTTGATTATCTTGCCGGTTTTCTAGAATATATTTTTTTTTTAAGGATAAAAGATAGTACTTTATATATTACTAATAAAACTAGGGTGCGAGGTCGCTACAAAGGCTACGATGGGCTTTAGTTATGCCTTCTAAGGCATTATCGTTTCCTAATGCAATCAAATACTAACACATAAAAGTAAAACATTGTCTTGCATAAATAAAACCATCTTGATCTTTAGATAGACATCTATTACAAAGTCAGGTGGTAAAACAAAAGAGCATAAATTATTTAAGCTAGGTTTCATAAGAGTTGCTTGTGCCAGTTGATGTGCGACCACATTCCCTTCACAAAAGCTATGCATCACTGTGATCTCCCCTAGCAGCAGTGCCTTCTCCATTAACCATCTGCATTCATAGATCAAATCATTGTAAGTTGGATAATCATTGTATAAAAATCGTATAACTTCCGTGGCATCCGTTTCTACTTCAACTAGGAAGATTTTTTCCTTTATGATTAGTTGAAGTGCATGCCGTAACGCTTGTAATTCTGCTTGGATTGGTGATGTTGCATGGATCTTTTTAGATAGCCCATTCTCCGTTGGCCTTTGTTGTGCGTATGGCTCCGCTGATTCTCGCCTATAGGCAATTGCTCCTAAAGGCACTATCAATGTTGATCTTGTACCAGCCTATTGGAGGGGCCTTCCACTTGACATTAATGTTTATTTTTATATTTTAATTAGTAGCCCTAGAAGTTAATTGGTTGTATTCAATAGCTTGGTTAATCATTCTTCCAATATTGATATGGTTAGAGGTATTATTTTGGTTGTTGTGATTTATGTTGGTCCAGATAGCTCATAATGCAAACAGGAATATTTTCTCCATGTGATGTATTTGTTGTTTAATGTGGGATTTGCATTCCTGAGTATATTAACCCTTGTGTATATTTGGGGATTGGTTGTTACTCTCATGGATTGCCAAAAAATTCGAGTGATGCTATAATATATGGATTAGAGTCTCATTGGTGTTCTTACATATTGGGCAATGAGGATCAATATTTACACATATTTTGCTTAGGTAAGTTCTGATAGGAAGTCGTTTATGGTAGCATTTTCATAGAAAAAATTTAATCTTTTTAGGGTATTTTAGGCCCCAGATCCAATTGAAATTAAGGTTTTGACAAGTTTGCTCATCAATTAGCTTATAACATGAATTTGTGGAAAATGTACCACTAGAATTTATGCTCCACACGAGAGTATTGGGTGGAGTAATATGCTTGTTGGGGTTTAATGCATAGATATTGTTGATTATGCATTGGGGTAGCTCAAAGGATATTTTCCTTAAATCCCTCATTTTTACAAATATCCTTAATCTTCAAACAATATTCATTATAAGGTAAAGGGCCTATAATGGTACTACGAAAGTTGGGAATATTTTGGATCCAGTTTGTGTTCTATATATTAATATTTGAATGTTGGTGTATTGTCCACCTTATGTCCTTATTACAAACGGACCATCCCTTAAGGAGACTATTCTAAGTGTTCGAGCCACTTTTAGAATTTTTACTATTCCCATATAAACTAATGAGAACCCAAACCCAAAGAGAGGATAGATTATTTAGAATTCTCCAGGCTAAGCTTGTTAGTAGAGCTAAGTTTTTAGATTTTGTTGTTTTAATACTTACCACCACCTAGATCTTTTGTAGTAGTGATAGTGTTCCACTCAATTAAGTAATTTTTTTTCTTTTCGCTTGTAGTGCCCCAGAGAAAGTCTCTTTGAATTTTGTCTATTTCTTTAAGAGTTTTGGCTGAGAAAGGAAATTTGCATTAGATGATTTGGAATGGTAGGTTACTAAGGTGCACCTACCTTCCATACGTAACCACCTAGCATTTCAATTATTTTATTTGGCTCTCATTTTATCAATTAGAGGTTGATAATCCCTGTGTGTTAGGGTTAGTGCATAGCATGGGAAAACCTAAGTATGTACCAAAGGAATTACTAATCTTGATATCAAAGATACTCATTGCCAAGTCTTTAGTAGGTTCTTTGCAGTTCTTGGACACAAAAAGCTTGGATTTATTTTTATTGATATTTAATCCAGAGAGGCAACAAAAATCCTCCATGCTTCTCCACATTATATTGATTGTTTCTTTTATTGGCTTGACCCATTAAAGTGAGGTCATCCACAAAGAAAATGTGAGATAAGGGGGGACTTCTAGGGTTTTAGTTTGATAGGGTCCCAATTCCTTATATCCACTTGTTTGTCAATGTTTTTTGATAGCATATCCATGCACAAGATGAATAAGTAGGGGGACATAGGATCACCCTGTCTAATACCCCTTGTAGGGTAAAATTCCTTCGTCTTGTTACCATTAACTAGTATGGAGATGGTATGTGTAGAAATACAGCTAAGGATTATTGCTGAAATATTAGGGGGAAGTTAAAATAATTTAAAGTCTTGTACATGTATGACCATTCTAATTTGTCGAATGCGTTTTCTAGGTCAATCTTAAGGATTAGACTTTCCCTTCCTTTAGTGGAGTTGAACTTTTTTAATACTTCTTGGATGATAATGGCATTGTCACTAGCCCTCCTATTTTTTAGGAAGCTAGTTTGTTGAATATCGATTATGTGTTGTAGGAATGGTTTAATGCGCTAGGCAATAATTTTGGTTATAATTTTGTAAATGGTGTTACACAAACTTATAGGCCTAAATTTTTTCAAGTTGTCGGCATTGTTAAATTTAGGAATTAAGCAAAGGTAGGTTTTGTTTATATCATGGGGCATTATTTTTGTGTGAAAAATATTATGGCAAAGATTTATGACCTTATTTCCTATAATGTGCCAAAAATTTTGGAAAAAGAACGTGTGCAACACATCAGGGTCAGGGGCTTTGTAAGGATTAAAGGAGAACATAACTTTTTTTATTTCATGATTTCTTAAGGACTTGTCCAGACTTGATAGATCAATATTCGAAAAACTAGTCTTGTCTTTTTTAATTATTGATCAATTAGTTTTTTATGGGAGGTAGTGAATATAATTGAGAAGTAAGTTATTGTATGGTTCACTAGGGTGATTTGGTCCTCAATCCAATTTCTACAGTTGTCTTTAAAGAAGACAGCGTTGTTTCTCCTCCTCCTCCTATTAGTGGCTTTAATATGAAAAAATATGGTATTGGCATCATCCTCATTTAACCTATTAATCCTAGATCGTAATTTCCAGTATTCTTCTTCTTGTTGTAGAATGGTATTATAATCATCAATAAGAGTTGATTCTAGATTCCTAAGATATTGGCTAGTTGTGTAGCTAGGAGAATTTTGTATACCATCAATTCTTTTCAGGAGAATCCTTTTCTTAGCAAAAATGTTTCTAAAGGTATTTTTCTCCATTCTATGATATTATTTTTGAAAGACTCCGTACCTTCGACTAAGTTTTTATTTTCCCAACTTTGTGACACTAGTCTAGTGAAGTCTGGATGCGAGCACCAAAAGGTTTCTATCATAAAGGGCTTGTCACATGTAGAATTAATTCTATTATTAAGGTTGATGATGATAGGGTTATGATCCGAATGAATTTTAGGTTGGTGAGTTATGGTGACATTAGGAAAAGCTTGTAACCAATCTTCATTAGAATAAACCCTATTTAATCTTTCTATTATTAGATTTTTTTTTCTTTTTTGATGGTTGGACCATGTGTATTTGCATCCCTTAAAACCTAAGTCCACTAGGTTACATTGATTAAGCCAGTCGATTAATGACCTAGCGCGTTTTTTATATATGAATCCGCCACCAAATTTGTCCCCGGAGTTTATAATTTCATTGAAGTCACCCCATATCATCCAAGTCTCTTTATAGTAATCACATACATGTCTTAGATTATTCCATAACATGTTTCTAATTAATATATTATTGCTAACATAAATTGCACTAAACAACCAAGAATGTTTTTTAGGTTTTACCTCGATCATTGCATGTATTGCCTGCCCGTTCCTAGTGAAGTTGTTGACAGTCACCATGTCATGATTTCATAAAATCACCAAACCACCATCTTGCCCAATGGAGGGGACCTCAATTAACTCAGTGAAGTTGAACTCCTCTAGGATATAAGTGACTAGCCATTTTGGTTTCCAACAAAGCCACTAGACAAGGCCTATTAAGCTCTCTAAAGTTCCTCATAATGTTTGCATTGTTAGCTTCTCTAACATTCCAAATTATGAAGTTGTTTGGTTGATGCTTGGTATGGTTGTTGGTTGGGTTGTTGTTGTAATTCCTCCTGAGGGAGGGAACTAGTATCACTATATTTTTCCCCATTGTTGGATCTTGTGGAGGCCTTATGTCTAGTGAGAACTTGTAAAGAGTCACTGGGCAGCCGAAGATAGATTTCATGTCTAGCATCTCCTTGAATATGAGTATTTTTACCTCGCTTAGGCTTGCAAATGCTATGGATGGTTCCCCCAAGTGTGACAAGGTGTCCTCCTCCTAGAGCCCTTCTTGATTTTGCATGTGTTGATGGTTGTGCTAGGTCGTCCATTGGATCTAGTGGTGGATCTAGTTGTTGGTCTTGCAAGTGTTGAGAAGTCCACTAAGTGAAGATTGGGTTCAATAACATTAGATCTTTCGGAGCAAAGAAAGGAAGATTCAGGGGTGGGTTTTGTGGCATTTGTTGGTTGGAATTTCTTGGTATGTTCCACATGCGTTGCATGGTATTCACTATGTTTTGGTTCATCGAGGGTGCCATTGGTTGTAGAATATTGTTTATCCACATTTGATTGATGTAATTGTTCATTGTCCAGAGTCATTCCCTCGGATATTAGTTGTGCAAGGTAGTGTGTATTTTGGATGACCAGTATGGATTCCTGTCCATTGATCACCATGTTGAAGGACACTGCATGACCTTGTAGACCTAGTTCCATCCACGATTGTGGTACATAGTTTAGTGGATTCAGAGGTTGGGCATAGATCAGAGGGGTGGAGGGAAGGTGGGGAGGAAGGGGTGGAAGGTTGTTCATGGTTTGTTGTCGAGTGAGGTGAAACAATTGAATGAGACAGTATCTTCTCCTTAAAGTCAGTGGACTTCTTGGCATTTTTGGGGTGTTCTTGGATTATATGAGGGGTGCCGTTTATGGAATGTGGAAGGTTTGTAATGATTGTATCTATTTGCATGGGATTTGAGGGAGGTAGCATGTGGGATTTATGCAAATCTTGCATGGATATGGGTTGTGCCACTTGGCTCCATATGTCCTTCATGTGTTGAATTTCAGATTGGTTGGTGGTGGTAATTTCTGCATGTTGGGTGTTAGTAGATTTGTCTTTATTAGTAGGGCTAATATTATTAATAGAGTGATTCTTATTTTCATGGTGAGCCCAATTGATTTGTGTTTGATTTTGATCCAATTTACTAATGTTAAACACGACATTAGGCCCTCATCATGGTAAGTTGAGGGTGCCACGTTATTTACACTTGTAATGTGAAGAAACTTTTTATCATGCAAAATGTTAGAGTCTTGATTAATAATTAGTTCACTATTTTTCAAAACCTTGTGCTTTCCTAGTGGATTAGCAATACCACTATCTCTTCCAGAGGATGGACTGGTATTTTTATTTTGAACAATTTTTGTTTTATTATAAGTGTTATCGATTGGAGATCCATTTACCACTGCATTAGGGTTAGTTAGGATTAGTTTGTTGACATAATTTAGAGGTTGAGTGTTGAGATACTTACCAGATGAAGCATCATACATGCGAACATTAATACACGGGGCTATGGACTAGCCACATCTTTGTGGTGATTGGTTGCTTTGGATTTGCCTTTTTTGGAAAGGAAACCGTCAGCCACTCCTGGGCATTTGCTTGCATGGGTTGTGATGACCCTAATGGTGGTTGCTCTCCCTTTTGCTTGATTGGTTGAGGGGGGAAAAGGGCAGCCTTGGTATGTATGTCCCAGCCTGCCGCATGCTTTGCATAGGATATTAGCTCCTTCATATAGAATAGGTTGCTTATGATGGCCAATGATTAAGAAATTTTGGACCGGGTGTTCCAATGGTAAATTCCCCACACAACCTTGTATATTGTCCCCGTAGTGTAGATGAAGTGCATGCATCAACTTTGAGAAATTTACCAATGCAATTCCCAATTTTGGTTTGGATTACTCCATCGTAAAGTTCCGTGGTGAGTTGAAGCAAACGTACCCAAACTGCGGTGTAGCTTTATTGTGCTTCCTTTGCTACAAAATTTAGCACCCATTTTTGAACTGATAGGAAAAAATCATTGATGAACCAAGGTCCATTTTTGAGGATCTTGGTCATGTTTTCCTCCTTTGCTAGCTTAATTGTATAGTAATTTTCTTCGAGATCAATTAGTGAAAAGTTTTATTTTCCGCAAGTCTTGGATTTTCTTTTTGAGATAGTGATGCACTAGCCGCTTGCCCATAAGTTTTGTGATGCCGGAGTTTTTCCAAGGATGGTATATGCGTTTCTTATCATCATCCGTGAGGATTATTTGTTTCAGTTTTTGGGACAACTCCACTGGTTCCATGGCTTCCAATTCCGATGGTTGAAAGTCCACTGAAATTGTTATGGTATCATCCACGTGTGTGTTACATTAACGAAGAATTCATCTTAAGTAGTTAGTCCCTATAGGATAGTGTGTTAGGGGTTTGTAGTTTAATTATCAGGGTTTTTTGGTGGGATTGGATTGAGGTTTCCTGATTTTTGTTCGAGTGAGAGGTGACTCATTCTCACTCTAGTTAAAAGCAACTTCTAGAATATGCTTATTTGATGTTGTGACTTAACAAATCTCTTCTTTAAATCGAATGCGATATTTGTCAACATGAAATTTAAGAGTTATACTGTACTTGTATATCATGATTTTCATGAGGTTGTAAATATCATTAAAGCTAATAATTTAAATTATTTGTAGATATATAAATATATTATTCTTTGAAAACAGACTATTAAAAGAAACAATGTCACACAAAATAAAATCTGTAAAATATTGTATATTGTTAAAACTGAAAGGGGTAAGATAAAAAATTAATTAAATTACTTTCAAATATCATAATTTTTAAGAATAGGCTAAAAAAATAATGCCATATAAAATAAGCTAGATGGCGTACTTGTATGTCACTGAGAAGGATGAAGTAAAGAATTTTTAATTTTTTAAATCCTTTTATTTTTCTTATGGGACTAGATATAACTAATTTCCTCCGACTAATTTTTAGATTAAGGTATAATTGGTGTATTTTCATTTGTGTATAGTAAATATACTCATCGCTTTGCAATTTATGTGAAATTAATTTATTTTTAGTCCGTGCTAAAAGAATGACTTCTTTTCATATTTGAAAATAATTTACTGTTATGTAATGATTATAGCCATACAAAATATATGTTCATTATTTTATACCACAAGTTTATTTCTTAAACTCTATGCCAGTAAGAAGGTTCACATAAATCAAAACGAAGGGAGTATAAATTCTATGCTTAAAAATGAACTAATCGTTCTATGAAACATGAGAGGCATATAATTTGTTTTGTATATTAACAATCTCACTTTTTATCCCTTTGTTTCTCCAATTTCACCAAATTAATTTGAATTTTGTTTTTCAATCTATACTATATTAAAGCACGAAAGGTCCTTAACGAAATGTTATTCGTCTTTCTTACCCTTAAAATTGATTTCATATTGAACAAAACTGTCATATGATTATTTTCTAATATTGAGAGAAAATAATTTTCAAAGCAACTACATATTTTATTGTTAAAAAACTTCTTTATTTAAACGAAATACGTTGGAAGTCGTATATTTTAGGATATTACATTAGGTATTAAGAGTGAAAACGTAAAATAGGTAAGGGAAAAAACAGAATTTATTTAGATTTTACTTTAATATTTTTTGATCCAAGAGTATTTATATTTGTTCTATAAAATACAAATATCATTAATTCTTCCGTTATATTACTTTGGATCAATGCCTTTTGAGTTATTATATTTTCATACATTTTATACAAATAAGTACAACAAACTATGAAGCTTTTAGACGGTTTCAATATGCAAACTAAGAACCTCTAAGATATTTCAGTATGTTCCACACAAAAAGTTTAAGTGGGAAAGATAGCGTTACTGATTCAAATGGAAGGATTTCTAGCAACAAGTAAATAAATCGAACAACCTCTGCTTACCTTTCAAAAGAAATTATATTAGACAAAATTAGCATTTAATTATTTTTATAAAAATGTTGACTTTAAAATCAACTAATACTTTGGTTATTAAAACTTTCCTTTATTGAAATATGTAAAAAGTATTAAATACTTAGAAGTTTGAATTCAATTAAGATTCTTTACCTGGTATAAAATATTGCCTTATTTGAAATATGTAATATAACTATAATATATACCTTCCATGTTATATTTCCTAAAGTAAAACAAAGAACTCTGGTTTACCCGAATTAATTTTGTTTTACCTTAGTATCTTTTTAGTTCTACGGGTAGAGAGGTCGTTGAATCCATAATTGGTAGATGCAAAAATAGTTTTGGATAAATGTAACGATCCGGTCGGTCGTTCCGAGAGTTTAGCCATTTTTCCCTATTTCTTCTTCATTCTTGGTGTGGTTTAGCTCTTGTGTGTTTTGTTGAATTGGTTGGCTCGGATTCGGAGTAGTTGTGGTGAGAACTGAGACACTTAGTCTCTTAAATTGGCCTAATACTTGAAAAGGTCAACTGAGAGTTGACTTATTGGTAAACGACCTCGGAATATAGATTTTATGACTCGGATAGCTTCGTTAGGTGATTTGGAACTTAGAAATGTGTTCGGAATGAAGTTTTGATGTCCGGTGTAGAATTAGGCTTGAATTGACGAAAGTTGGATTTTGGCGATTTTCGGTCGGAAGTGGAAATTAGGCTATCGGTGCCGGAATGGAATTCCGGAAGTTGGAGATGGCTCGTAATGTTATTTTGGATATGTGTGCAAATTTTCAGGTCAATCGGATGTGATTTGGATGGTTTCGACATCTTTGGTGAAATTTAGAAATCTCAAAATTCATAGGCTTGAATTTGATGTGATTTTGGTGTTTTTGCGTTGTTTTTGGTGTTTCGAGGGCTCAACTAAGTTTGAATGATGTTATGTGGCATTTTGTTATGTTTGGTTGAGGTCCTGAGGGCCTCGGGTGTGTTTCAGATGGTTAACGGATAAAATTTTGGTCTTGAAAGATGGCAGATTTTATGTTGTTTCTTGGTCCTGGTTTTCTCTTCCGCGATCGCGAGGGGATTCCTGCGATCGCGTAGGTCTAAGATGGGGAGGGCAGTTTCTTGGTATACGCGATCGCGTGGTGGAGGTCGCGATCGCGTGGGTGTGAGGTTGTTGTGCAGTGCGATCGCGTGGTATTGTTCACGGTCGCGTAGAGTTGAAGGGCGCGTGAAGGGGGTGAGCCGTTGTTCTTCGCGATCGCATAGTGAGGCTTGCGATCGCGTGGGTTTATGTCTTGATGACTCGCGATCGCGTGGAGACTTCCGCGATCGCGTAGGGTTAATTGAGGGATGTCTTAAGTTGTGCTCCGTGATCGCGTGGCACGTGCCGCGATCGCGATGAAGGAAATCCCTGGGCAGAAAGTTTAAGTTAAAAAACGAGAGTTTTAGGCCATAACTCAAAATCCCATTAGAGAGCTCGGGAGAAGGAGTATTGGGAGGAGGTTTTCAGTGAGATTCTTGAGTTAAGTGTTCTTCAATCACATTTGAATAATATCATGATTTAGTCTTGATTTTTATCATGTAAATTGAGAAATTAAAAGTAGAAATTGGGAGAAAAGGGGAGGAAAATTTGGAAATTTCTTTTGATGATTTGAATGGGCAATTGAGGTCGGATTTTGGTAAATTTGATATGGGTAGACTCGTGAGGGAATGAGGATTCTAGTTTTGTGATATTTATCAAATTTCGAGATGTGGGCCCGGGGGTCGGGTTTGACCAATTTCGGGAATTGTGCCTAATTTTGATAGTTGTTAGACTGTTTATCTCGTTTGGTTTGTTTAGAAATTCAGAAATTTATAAATACTTATGAAATGTTGAAAATGATTTGGAAATTTTGAAAATAATATGTCAATGTGTGACTGCTGGCTAGCCTAGTCCCATGATAGGCGCCATCACGGTCAGTTTAGGATTTGGGGTCGTGACAACAAAATATCCAACATTCAACATGATGTTGGGATTTCATCTTGCGGAGCTAAATATTTATTTGTTATCCATCGAATGCGTTTTCTAGA
This sequence comes from Nicotiana undulata, assembly GCA_005239495.1. NCBI lineage: Eukaryota > Viridiplantae > Streptophyta > Magnoliopsida > Solanales > Solanaceae > Nicotiana > Nicotiana undulata. Next base: position 1,662 of record ML271430.1, on the reverse strand, counting down.
GAAATACTTGACTTTCTTTGTGATCGCTTTATTTATCCTCAAATTCGGATAATAATTAAACTTATATTGTGGTTTTAAGGATATGCTGTCACGACCCAAATTCCTATTCAGGCCGTGATGACGCCCAACGCCGAAGTCAGGCAAGCCAACACTAGTTACTAACGAAATTACTTAAACAAATGAGATGTCCAAATACTTATCCAGTTTTAATTTAAGAAATCCTTTAATAAAAGTGAGGAAGTGAAGCAAGTTGATTTAAAGTAACTAAAAATCATTTGCCAGCATAGACAGAGTAGCAAAATACTAGCGACTCAACTACGTGTACCAAGACCTAGTGTCACAAGTCCACAGGCGACTAGTGGAATATACAAATAGACAAAATAAATGTAACTGTCTAAAAGGGGTAGACAGAAATATCCCAAAAGTAATGGAAACTCCACAGTGCTGCTGAGGAACGCCAGGAAGAGCAGCTCACCGTGTATTCAAATCCGGTAGTACTCTCAGCGACGAACACCCGAATGGGGATCAGGTGCAACAACCTCAGAACCTGTACAATTAAGTACAGAAGTGTAGCATGAGTACATATAAACAAATATGTACCCAGTAAGTATCCTGTCTAAACTCGAAGAAGTAGTGACGAGAGGTAGACGTGATACTTACTAGAGTCAATAACCAATAATATGATTACATAAAGCTAGACAAGAAAAGTAGTCATGAAAATCACTAAGGCACGAAGCTATCAATTATATAGGACTGCAATTTATTCTCATGAGTCAAATAGTAATTATCACAAAAGTCACAAGTTCCCCTTACACGTGGGTTAATTTATTTAATAATGACAAGACTCTTAGTCAAATACATAGCACATAATATGCCGAAGCGTACGACCGAAGCGACGCGAAAATAAATGTACAATGCCGAGGGTCGAGCGACACGAACCATAGATGCATCCATTACCCCGATCGCGAATCGATCATGCGACGCGGTTGACATAATATAGGGCTACCCCGCTCGCGAATCATACATACGACACGAGTGCTCATAGACATACACAGAACTTATCAGGAAATTCAGGAATTTATCATGGATTATTCTTAAATTCAGGGATTTAAGCACTTAAACTTACACATAGCTTCCTAAATTCTCATGTCAATCTCAAGGATAATAAGCAACTAGAAGCACATATAAAGATACATGTAAAACACATAAAGGCATGCTTGTGAGATCCTAAATTCTACCCGACGCAACAGAGTAATCGCTACGCACGGACTCTCGTCACTTTGCGCGTACGTAGCCCCCGCAAATAAGGACAATTCAATCGTTTACATTTACCTATGGGGACAATTCCCTCTTACAAGGTTGGAAAGGAGACTCACCTCGCGTAGAATCTACTTCCCAGTCAAGAACGCGCCCGAAACTCCAAACTTTACACCCGAGGACTCGAAACTAGTCAAATGATATATAAATATGTCAATGCATGCTCAAAGTATGGAAATTCTCCTACTTATTTAGTAAATCTTGAAGAAATCCCAAAATACACCCCCGGGCCCACATGCTCGGGTTCCGGAAATTTTCGAAGATATCACTCACCCATAGCCCAAGGGTCATTAATATATAATTTTTACATGATTTCATGGTAGAAAAGTGGTGAAATTCCCTAAA